>JBBGZY010000213.1:2722500-2817500 GCA_037952925.1 Lithobates clamitans | reverse complement strand
ATGGCATTTTAGTCAAAAGACTAATGCCGCGTACACACGGTCGGACTTTCTGTCCTACTTGGTCCGGCACACTTTCTGACGGACTTTTTCCGCCAGGTGCGCCGGACTTTAAAACGGACGGACTTGCCCACACACGACCAGACTTTGCGGCGGGCTAAGTCCGCCCGTTTTTCCGACGGACTTTCGCCGGAGTTACGGCGGACTTTCAGAATGAACGAACTTGCCCACACATGGACAAGTCCGTTCATTTTGAACGTGACTCAGGTGCGACCGGACTAGAAAAGTATGTCAATCTTGCCGCTTTTATCGGCGAGATTGACACCTTGCGAGCCCCGTCGCGGGGCATACCAGGCCCTTAGGTCTGGTATGGATTATAAAGGGGAACCCCCCTACTCCGAAAAAACGGCGTGGGGTCCCCCCTAAGATCCATACCAGACCCCGATCCGAGCACGCAGCCTGGCCGGTCAGGAAAGGGGGTGGGGACGAGTGAGCGCCCCCCCCCTCCTGAACCGTACCAGGCCGCATGCCCTCAACATGGGGGGGTGGGTGCTTTGGGATAGGGGGGCGCCCTGCGGGCCCCCCCACCCCAAAGCACCTTGTCCCCATGTTGATGAGGACAAGGGCCTCTTCCCGACAACCCTGGCCGTTGGTTGTCGGGGTCTGCGGGCGGGGGGCTTATCGGAATCCGGGAGCCCACTATAATAAGAGGGCCCCCAGATCCCGGTCCCCCACCCTATGTGAATGAGTATGGGGTACATGGTACCCCTACCCATTCACCTAGGGAAAAAGTGTAAATAATAAAACACTACACAGGTTTTTAAAATATTTTATTAAACAGCTCCGGGGGGTGGGGGTCTTCCTCCGTCTTCGGGGGTCCCTCCGGTTCATCTTCTCCCGGCGTCCGGTTGGTTCTTCTCCGCTCTCTTCTCCCGGTGTTCCAGTTCTTCGGCCAGCTCCTCCGCTGTCTTCAAGTAGCTCTCTTGCCAGCAGAGGTCCGGACTTCTGGGCTTCTTGTCTTCTCTTCTCCAGATGTTGACACGACGCTCTCTCCAGCTGGACTGCTCTCTGAGGGCTGCGTTGTGACTTATATAGGCGGAGACCCCGCCCCCTTATGATGTCACAGTCCCTGGGCATGCTGGGACTGTGACGTTTTAGGGGGGCATGGTCACTGGATGATGACCACGCCCCCTAAAACGTCAGTCCCAGCATGCCCAGGGACTGTGACATCATAAGGGGGCGGGGTCTCCGCCTATATAAGTCACAACGCAGCCCTCAGAGAGCAGTCCAGCTGGAGAGAGCGTCGTGTCAACATCTGGAGAAGAGAAGACAAGAAGCCCAGAAGTCCGGAAGTCCGGACCTCTGCTGGCAAGAGAGCTACCTGAAGACAGCGGAGGAGCCGGCCGCAGAACTAGAACACCGGGAGAAGAGAGCGGAGAAGAACCAACCGGGCGCCGGGAGAAGATGAACCGGAAGGACCCCCGAAGATGGAAGAAGACCCCCGAAGACGGAGGAAAACCCCCCCCGGAGCTGTTTAATAAAATATTTTAAAAACCTGTGTAGTGTTTTATTATTTACACTTTTTTCCCTAGGTGAATGGGTAGGGGTACCATGTACCCCATACTCATTCATAGGGTGGGGGGCCGGGATCTGGGGGCCCTCTTATAGGGGGCTCCCGGATTCCGATAAGCCCCCCGCCCGCAGATCCCGACAACCAACGGCCAGGGTTGTCAGAAAGAGGCCCTTGTCCTCATCAACATGGGGACAAGGCGCCCCCCTCCCCCAAAGCACCCACCCCTATGTTGAGGGCATGCGGCCTGGTATAGTTCAGGAGGGGGGGGGGGGCGCTCGCTCGTCCCCACCCCCTTTCCTGACCGGCCAGGCTGTGTGCTCGGGTCTCTCTCTCTCTCTCTCTCTCTCTCTCTCTCTCTCTCTCTCTCTCTCTCTCTCTCTCTCTCTCTCTCTCTCTCTCTCTCTCTCTCTCTCTCTCTCTCTCTCTCTCTCTCTCTCTCTCTCTCTCTCTCTCTCTCTCTCTCTCTCTCTCTCTCTCTCTCTCTCTCTCTCTCTCTCTCTCTCTCTCTCTCTCTCTCTCTCTCTCAGCATGAGGATTAAAAATAATCCAATGTTGATTGGGAGAGTGAAGTTCCACTTTAACTGTAGATCAGTGCTGTCCTCAACTGCTATACCCAGCAAAAAGCACATCCATAGTGCAGGTGTCTGTACTGCAATGGGATGACATGATCTTCTAATTTCTGGCCTTGTCGGCTCACAAAGCCTACCTCCCCTTACCCCCTACCTTCCCGGCTTTTGCTGCAGCTTACACGGTCACTGTAGTTCTTGGCCTGGTGGCTTACACCACAAGTTGAAGTAGAAGTAAACTTCCATCTAATTTTTTACTTATAGGTAAGCCTATAATAAGGCTTGCCTAATAGGTAGTGTAAATTTCTCCAGAAAAAAATGACAAAACTTGCATTGATATGCAAGTTTCAAACAAACATGAGCCTTTAAAGTGGTTGTTGAGCCACTACACTATGAACATCCCATCCCCTCTGTAAAATAGCATTATGTGCCCCTGGGTCTGTTAAAAAAAAATATAAATAAAAAATGCAGGTTATACCTTTTTTATATATGAGCGTCTCCCGGAGCTCACGTGACTCCTCGGCTCTCTCCTTTCACTAGGGTATGATGTGACAGTCTGTTTCACACTGCAGTAACTCATTTGACTACTGTGTGCAGAAGTTGCATGTTTTCGGAGAGGGTCATCTGTGTCACTGGCAGCCATACTCCTATAGAGCTGAGGGGAAGAGATGACACAACCAGTGCTCGTGATCTCTACTTTTTGGACTAATTAATGCTCCTCCTACCTACCTCTTACCTCCCAGTATTACATTCACTTCTGTAGATCTAAAGCCTCTTTCAAATTGGCAGCCGAGATGTGGTAAAAACAGGTTTTACTGCGCGCTGAAAGCCTACCATGCAGCCAGAAGGGGCTCTTGACATGCCAGGGACATTATGCTTTATTTTAGAAATTTCGTGCAGCATGTCGAGTTAAAAGGTGGCATCAATGGAGCCGGTCCACACATCTCCATGGCGGCTGCGGAGTGCATTGCACAGGGATCCTGTGCGTCTTTGGCTCGGTTTCGGGTTCCAATTCAGGCCTGATTCATCCCTGAAACGGAGAACAGGGACGCACTGGACCCCTGCTGTGAGCCCCATTCGTATTAGGTTTGAACCCAGCCTTAAAGTCCCAGTAACACCCCATGCTCTTTTGCTTCTCTACAACTTCCATCCTTGGCTATTTTTCCCACCAAAAAATATATACTTTTTTATATTTTTTTTATTTTTTTGCATTTCTCTTTTTACAAAACATTTCTTGCACTAGTGGGTGTTTTTTTTATTTATTTTTTTTTCTACCTAGCATTCATACCCTTTGTTCAGCAATGGAATTAGAGAATGGAGGAAAATTGCATGGAATTTGTGTTGGTGTATATAATACATTTATAAATGTTGGCATATATCTATTTATAGAAAAATGCACAGTGGTTTGTCATAATACAAATGTGTTAATTCATTCTTGGATAAACGGGCACACAGTTGCTTCTCCGTTTTTTATTTCTGACATACTGCTGTCTGGCCATCGACCTAATGTGACTCACCTTTTCAGCTGTGGGTGTAATTGTGATTTTGTTGTTGAATTTTTTTTTCACTTGCCATTTCTTACTCTCTTGAAGTTTATATTCATATGCATGGGGGGAAAAAAAAATCTGTATTTTGAGGTGGACCAAGGCAGTACAATGCAAGGTCTGACTATACTGTCTTGGCCCCCTCTCCTTAAGAAATGTTCTTGTAAAGGGGGGGGGGAGGAGGAGGAGGAGGAGAGTAAAGCTAGCCATACACTGACCAAAACTCAAATGATTCCAGCAGGGACCAGCTGAATTTAGGTGTGTGTGGGCTACCCCACAATCAACTTCTTTTGAAGGGACGTGTTGGACCTTTTTTTTTTTTTTTTTTTTTTTTTTTTAATCGATCATGGGATCTAGCTAATCAGCTGCAGCTGCTGATTGGTCTATTTTGACTGGTGAAATAAAGTGTTCGGCAAAAGGGGATTCCATCCTCCACCTTGCTTGTGCCCACCACATCACTAGGTGTGATGTCGCCATCCTTCCAGGAATATTTCTGAGGAATACAAAGTAGGCTAATGCTGCGTACACACGACCGGACTTTCTGTGAATCTAGGTCCGGACTTTCTGAACGGACGGACTTGCCTACATACGACCGGACTTTCTGGCAGGCTAGGTCCGCCCGTCTTCTGGACGGACTTTCGCCGGAGTTACGGCAGACTTTTCGAATGAGCGGACTTGCCCACACATGGACAAGTCCATTCATTTTGAACGTGACTCGGGTACGACGGGACTAGAAAAGGAAGTCAATCTCGCCGCTTTTATCGGCGAGATTGACACCTTGCGAGCCCCGTTGCGGGGCATACCAGGCCCTTAGGTCTGGTATGGCTTTTAAGGGGAACCCCCTACGCCGAAAAAACGGCGTGGGGTCCCCCCTAAGATCCATACCAGACCCCGATCCGAGCACGCAGCCTGGCCGGTCAGGAAAGGGGGTGGGGACGAGCGAGCGCCCCCCCTCTTGAACCGTACCAGGCCGCATGCCCTCAACATGGGGGATGGGTGCTTTGGGGGAGGGGCGCCCTGCAGGGCCCCCCACCACAAAGCACCTTGTCCCCATGTTGATGAGGACAAGGGCCTCTTCCCGACAAGCCTGGCCGTTGGTTGTCGGGGTCTGCGGGCGGGGGACTTATCGGAATCCGGGAGTCCTCTATAATAAGAGGGATCCCAGATCCCGCCCCCCACCCTATGTGAATGAGTATGGGGTACATGGTACCCCTACCCATTTACCTAGGGAAAAAGTGTCAATAATAAAACACTACACAGGTTTTTTAAAGTAATTTATTAGACAGCTCTGGGAGGGTCTTCTTCCGGCTTAGGGGGTCTTCTTCCGACTTCGGGGGTCCCTCCAGTTCCTCTTCTCCTGGTGTCCAGTTGGTTCTTCTCCGCTCTCTGGCCTCTTCTCAACATCACCCGGTGACCACGCCCCCCTAAAATGTCAGTCCCAGCATGCCCAGGGACTGTGACGGCATAAAGGCGGGGTCTCCACCTATGTAAGTCACATCGGAGCGCTCAGAGCATTCCAGCTGGAGAGACCGTCGTGTCAACATCGGAAGAAGAGAAGAGGGAAGAAGCCAAGAAGCCAGAAGTCCGAGCCCCCACTAGCAAAAGAGCGGCATGAAGATGGCGGAGGAGCTGGCAGAAGAGGTCGAACACCGGGAGAAGAGGCCAGAGAGAGCGCAGAAGAACCAACCGGATGCCGGGAGAAGAGGAACCGGAGGGACCCCCGAAGTCAGAAGGGGACCCCCGAAGTCAGAAGAAGGCCCCCGAAGCCGGAAGAAGACCCTCCCGGAGCTGTCTAATAAATTGCTTTAAAAACCTGTGTAGTGTGTTTTTATTATTGACAATTTTTCCCTAGGTAAATGGGTAGGAGTACCATTTACCCCATACTCATTCACATAGAGTAGGGGGTCGGGATCTGGGGGCCCTCTTAATATAGGGGGCTCCCGGATTCCGATAAGCCCGCCGACCCCCGACAACCAATGGCCAGGGTTATCGGGAAGAGGCCCTTGTCCTCATCAACATGGGGACAAGGTGCTTTGTGGTGGGGGGCCCCGCAGGGCGCCCCCTCCCCCAAAGCACTCACCCCCCATGTTGAGGGCATATGGCCTGGTACGGTTCAGGAGGTGGGGGCTCGCTCATCCCCACCCCCTTTCCTGACTGGCCGGGCTGCGTGCTCAGATCGGGGTCTGGTATGGACTTTGGGGGGGACCCCATGCCGTTTTTTCGGCGTAGGGGGTTCCCCTTAAAAGCCATACCAGACCTAAAAGGCCTGGTATGCCCCACGCTCGCCGCAATAGGAAAATTTTGTTTTTCCTATTGCAGCGAGCACGAGATGCAATACCCTGCCCTTGCGTCGTATCTGGTCCGTCGGATCAGCATACAGACGAACGGGCTTTCCGTCAGGAACTGAGTCCGGCGGACTTACGACGGAAAGATTTGAAACATGCTTCATTTCTAGGTCCGGCGGACTTTTGGGGAAAAAGTCAGCGGGAGCCTACACACGATCCGATTGTGAAAGTCCGATCGTGTGTACACGGCATAAATCTTGCCAGAAGACACTTGAGTCCATTGCAAGAGCATATTCTGGTAAGATTTCACTGTATTTCGCAGGAAGTCATTAAATTGTGTGTGTGTGTGTGGTGTGGGGGGGGGGTCAAAGATAACCGAACAGCAATCCAGCATCACAAGACACCATCTGAAGAAGGGCCTAGGTCCCTGCCCCCCACACCAGGTGCTTAGAATCTCCTTAGGTTTTTTTTTTTTTTTTACTTTTTCTTGAGGTGTGTGTGTGTGTGTGTGTGTGTGTGTGTGTGTGTGTTTATTTATTTATTTTTTCCCATTTTCATTTTTATCTCTACTTCCTGCGCTACTTTAGGCTTTATTTGCTTCTACTAATATGTAACTCTTCCATTGCATAATGAGGAATAATCCATGTGTGCACCCTCAGGACAATTGCATAAAATTGGGAGTTACTTAAGTTGTAATTGTGAACTGGTAGGTTTGTTGCAGGCTGGCTGGTAAGTGAGCTGGGAATTTTTTCTTTAATGGTTTTTGACCTGCGTCACCTGTTCACGTGCTCCTAGCTGCAAAGGCCAGGCATAGATTGGGGTGTTTGCTATCTATACAACATGCTAAGGGTACAGCATTTTTATGTTATCGCTTGATGTAACATTAACGTTTTGGTGGTGTTCATCATTTGACAGTCTCCTACTTTTTTAGGTTTGCACTTGAGTACATCTACATTTTATAACACTGTGCCTATATTTTAATGTTTATGCTATAACAACCTATATATCATCCTTTTTACTTGGACATTTTTGGAAGGAAAAATTAAGGAAAAAAATGTTTTCTTTTACGGGCATATATACCTCTCTAACGTCAAATTAGGAAAATTGCTGAAGCTACTGCAGACCGCTTCACCAAGTTTGGTAGCTGCATAGGCATGTGACGGGAGTGCCTGTGAACACCCTAATCACTCTGTGCAGTGCCGACTCCCCCTGTTGCTCGACTCCCCCCCCCCCCCCCCCTGTGTTGCGCGGCGCACCCCCACCAAGTGCTGCTGGCTGCCCTTCTCAGTTTCTCTTCTCTCCTCGGCTGCTGCAATGGATGTTTCAGGATGGAGAATAGAAGAAAAGGCTAGTCAATTAACAGCCCCTTCCTCTTCCTTAATGAACACACTCGCTCAATGTGTTTACTGTGCTTCATTTTGTGAATGAACAGGAATCCGCTCAGCACAGAGCACTTGCCATTCATTCACTGTTCAGTACAGCTGAGGCTGCAGAGAAAGGCATGTATGTTTGAGCTTTGGGGTGCACACCCTAATGTAATAGGCTGCACACCTATGGGTAGCTGTGAAATTCAAGGGCAAAGTGACTGCTGTTCAGGAAGGAGATGGAAAAGGCAGGGAGGGCCTCATTTGAAAAGGTATTCCTGGAAAAAGTATAATAGGTTCACCTAACAATGGGTCCATAAGAAGCACTCATGTATGTCCTTTTACTTGCACCACCTTGCCAAACGAAAAACTAAACCGTTTTATTGAGAGAATGAGTCTTCAGAACTAGCGCCATGAATGTTTCTACCCCAGACAGTAAGACTCCTATATGTGCGTTATCAAACTAACTTCTACCCAGCATTTCATTAAGGCCTCATGCACACTAGGTGTTTAGCCCCTATTCCTCCAGATTCTGGTGTTTTTCTGCAGGCTTAAGTCACAGGTGCACTGTCCAGCCCCACTGCTAGCAGCCTGTAAGAGACCCGAGAGGCTGAAAAATGTGGCAAATGGGTGGTGTACCAATTGGTACTAATGTTTTAAAGCTATATGCGCCCAGGGATGAAGGTGTATATGGCCCTAAAAGTTAATACTACTCTGTACATCTGGCTACCACATTTTTCAGCCTCTCATAGACTTTCCAAAACACAGTGTGCATAAGGCCTTCAACTGTCACTTGGGCTTGGTCTTCAATCCTTATTTGCATGGCAAGGCTAGGATAACAGTTTATCATTGTTTAGTTGGTGAATGAATAAAGCAATATTTTCTGCTAGATTTTTGCATAAAGTGCGGAATGGCTAAAATCCTTATTCTGTCTATCACATTAGGAAGATTTTTCCCTTTTCTTTCCTGTTCCATAGATGCATCAGTAAGTAAGGGGAAATCTCATCAGAATTAGAGAAATGCCCTCTTATGCCCTGTGTCAACAGGCTTTTATTTGCACCAAGCAGGTTTTGCCTTCCCAGTGAGGCTCCAGTGAGGCTCCATGCACACTGGACGTTAAAATGTTATAAAAACGGCAGTAGCTTCGCAGTGAGTCTTTCAACGTTTAACGTTTTTGCAATAGTGTTTGTTAGCATTTTATTAGGATTTTTTTTTTTTTTTTTTGTCAATAGATAAAACACGTTAAGCGCTGGTGAGCCACGTTTTTGAGCGTTTATCAGCGTTTATGAGCGTTTGGTGTTTTTTGTGGTCAGAAAAACGTCTCGAACGCGATTTTATGGCATTCAGAAAATAGCCCATAAACTCCACTGCTGATAAACATCCAAAAAACTTCCACGTTTGCATGGACACATAGGATAATATGGAGGGGAGTTTATGGGCTGTTCAAACGCCCAAACTCCCAAAAACGGCCTTTTATGAGCTTCAGTGTGCATGAAGCCTGAGAATGAAAACCAGCTTGAAACAGGTAGGTCAAATGCAGGTCAGTAAATCTTTAGGCCTCATGCACACGAGACGCCGGTGCAAACTCTGCTGAACACATGTTTTTAAAAGCTGAAATGGGCGTTTAGAAACGCCCGTTTTGCCACGTTTAGCCGCGTTTTACTGCCTTTGCGTCTAGAAGCGTCTGCAGAGCAGAGAATGACATTTTGCGACCCAACTTTGGAGCCCTGTATTTCGGGGTCACTTGGTGCTAGGAACCCCAAATTTGGGTATGTTGCTAGTTCCCCTGTGTTTGCATACCAAATTTGGGGTTCCTAGCACTAAGTGGCCCCGAGATATGGGGCCCCAAAGTTGGGTCATAAAATGTTACTTATAAACGCAAACTCGTTTAGAGTTTAGCCGCGTTTGGTGTCTGAATCCATTTTTTTGCTTCTGGAAAAACGAGGTTAAACACAACTGCCTAAAAACGCCAAAAAAACGAGACTGTGTACATGGACACATAGGATAACATTGAATGGGATCAGGGGCAGTTGAAGAAAAAAAGTGTCCAACTGCCTCTGAACGTGCGTTTAACAGCGTCTCGTGTGCATGAGGCCTTATTGATCACAGAAGAGCTCAAACTGCCATCAACACAAGCTCAAAGACTGTCAACATAGACCCCTAGATGGTTGTAACCACAAAATGTCCCCATAAGATGTTTTCCTGACTTATCTGTTTTGGAAATGCCTCGAATATGGATGCTCCCCATTCAGTCAGAACATAGACCACAAAATAAACCTTCAGAACAACATACTCATAGAGGTGCTGGGAACTTTGACTTGCATGTGTTGCTAGATGAAGGAAAACTTCGAACGAGTACAGATGGGAGCACCAGAACAAAACCAAATCCGAGATAAATTGATAAATTCAATTGAGATATATATATATATATATATATATATATATATATATATATATATATATATATATATATATATATATATATATATATATATATATATATATATATATATATATATTATTTATATTTATTTTCAGGGGGCAACACCACTCCCCTTTCATCAGAGCGAGCACAACACAGGGTAAATCTTGGATGGACTGTATTAGAACCCGTGTTGGTCTCTCCACATAAAGTAACAACTTGACATAGTTGCTGGCCATGAAACACATTTGATTTTTTTTAATTTTTTTATATATGACTCTTTAGCCAACAGTAGGGATGAGCCGAACACCCCCCTGTTCGGTTCGCACCAGAACATGCGAACAGGAAAAAAATTCGTTCGAACACGCGAACGCCGTTAAAGTCTATGGGACACGAACATGAATAATCAAAAGTGCTAATTTTAAAGGCTAATATGCAAGTTATTGTCATAAAAAGTGTTTGGGGACCCGGGTCCTCCCCCAGGGGACATGAATCAATGCAAAAAAAGTTTTAAAAACGGCCGTTTTTTCAGGAGCAGTGATTTTAATAATGCTTAAAGTCAAACAATAAAAGTGTAATATCCCTTTAAATTTCGTACCTGGGGGGTGTCTATAGTATGCCTGTAAAGGGGCGCATGTTTCCCGTGTTTAGAACAGTCTGACAGCAAAGTGACATTTTGAAGGAAAAAACACATTTAAAACTACCGCGGCTATTGCATTGCCGACAATACACATAGAAGTTCATTGATAAAAACGGCATGGGAATTCCCCACAGGGCAACCCCGAACCAAAATTAAAAAAAAAAAATGATGTGGGAGTCCCCCTAAATTCCATACAAGGCCCTTCAGGTCTGGTATGGATTTTAAGGGGAACCCCGCGCCAAAAAAAAAAAAAAAAACGGCGTGGGGTCCCCCTAAAAATCCATACCAGACCCTTATCCGAGCACGCAACCTGGCAGGCCGCAGGAAAAGAGGGGGGGACGAGAGTGCGGCCCCCCCCCCTCCTGAACCGTACCAGGCCACATGCCCTCAACATTGGGAGGGTGCTTTGGGGTAGCCCCCCAAAACACCTTGTCCCCATGTTGATGAGGACAAGGGCCTCATCCTCACAACCGTGGCCGGTGGTTGTGGGGGTCTGCGGGCGGGGGGCTTATCGGAATCTGGAAGCCCCCTTTAACAAGGGGACCCCCAGATCCCGGCCCCCCCCCCCTGTGTGAAATGGTAAGGGGGTACTTACCCCTACCATTTCACTAAAAAACTGTCAAAAATGTTAAAAATGACAAGAGACAGTTTTTGACAATTCCTTTATTTAAATGCTTCTTCTTTCTTCCTTCATCTTCATCTTCTTCTGGTTCTTCTGGCTCTTCTGGTTCTTCCTCCGGCGTTCTCGTCCAGCATCTTCACCGCGGCGTCTTCTATCTTCTTCTCCTCGGGCCGCTCCGCACCCATGGCATGAGGGGGGAGGCTCCCGCTCTTCTTCTTCTTTTCTTCTTTTCTTCTTTTCTTCCTTTCTTTCTTTCTTTCTTTCTTTCTTTCTTTCTTTCTTTCTTTCTTTCTTTCTTTCTTTCTTTCTTTCTTTCTTTCTTTCTTTCTTTCTTTCTTTCTTTCTTTCTTTCTTTCTTTCTTTCTTTCTTTCTTTCTTTCTTTCTTTCTTTCTTTCTTTCTTTCTTTCTTTCTTTCTTTCTTTCTTTCTTCCTTCCTTCCTTCCTTCCTTCCTTTCTTCTCTTCTTCCTTCTTCTCTTCTTCCTGTCTTCTCCGGGCCGCTCCGCATCCATGCTGTGGCATGGAGGGAGGCTCCCGCTGTGTGACGGCGTCTCTTCGTCTGACGGTTCTTAAATAACGGGGGGCGGGGCCACCCGGTGACCCCGCCCCCCTCTGACGCACGGTGACATGACGGGACTTCCCTGTGGCATTCCCCGTGACGTCACAGGGAAGTCCCGTCAATTCACCGTGCGTCAGAGGGGGCGGGGTCACCGGATGGCCCCGCCCCCCGTTATTTAAGAACCGTCAGACGAAGAGACGCCGTCACACAGCGGGAGCCTCCCTCCATGCATGGATGCGGAGCGGCCCGCAGAAGAGATGAAGAAGATGAAGAAGAAGATGAAGAGAAGAGCGGGAGCCTCCCCCCTCATGCCATGGGTGCGGAGCGGCCCGAGGAGAAGAAGATAGAAGACGCCGCGGAGAAGATGCTGGACGAGAACGCCGGAGGAAGAACCAGAAGAGCCAGAAGAACCAGAAGAAGAAGAAGATGAAGGAAGAAAGAAGAAGCATTTAAATAAAGGAATTGTCAAAAACTGTCTCTTGTCATTTTTTAACATTTTTGACAGTTTTTTTAGTGAAATGGTAGGGGTAAGTACCCCCTTACCATTTCACACAGGGGGGGGGGGCCGGGATCTGGGGGTCCCCTTGTTAAAGGGGGCTTCCAGATTCCGATAAGCCCCCCGCCCGCAGACCCCCACAACCACCGGCCACGGTTGTGAGGATGAGGCCCTTGTCCTCATCAACATGGGGACAAGGTGTTTTGGGGGGCTACCCCAAAGCACCCTCCCAATGTTGAGGGCATGTGGCCTGGTACGGTTCAGGAGGGGGGGGGGGGCGCACTCTCGTCCCCCCCTCTTTTCCTGCGGCCTGCCAGGTTGCGTGCTCGGATAAGGGTCTGGTATGGATTTTTAGGGGGACCCCACACCGTTTTTTTTTTTTTTTTTTTGGCGCGGGGTTCCCCTTAAAATCCATACCAGACCTGAAGGGTCTGGTATGGAATTTAGGGGGAACCCCACATCAAATTTTTTTTTTTATTTTGGTTCGGGGTTCCCCTGTGGGGAATTCCCATGCCGTTTTTATCAATGAACTTCTATGTGTATTGTCGGCAATGCAATAGCCGCGGTAGTTTTAAATGTGTTTTTTCCTTCCAAATGTCATTTTGCTGTCAGACTGTTCTAAACACAGGAAACATGCGCCCCTTTACAGGCATACTATAGACACCCCCCAGGTATGAAATTTAAAGGGATATTACACTTTTATTGTTTGACTTTAAGCATTAATAAAATCACTGCTCCTGAAAAAACGTCCGTTTTTAAAACTTTTTTTTGCATTGATCCATGTCCCCTGGGGCAGGACCCGGGTCCCCAAACACTTTTTATGACAATAACTTGCATATAAGCCTTTAAAATTAGCACTTTTGATTTCTCCCATAGACTTTTAAAGGGTGTTCCGCGGCATTCGAATTTGCCGCGAACACCCCAAATTGTTCGCTGTTCGCCGAACTTGCGAACAGCCAATGTTCGAGTAGAACATGAGTTCGACTCGAACTCGAAGCTCATCCCTAGCCAACAGTTTTCTAGCGCTCCGTTCTGTATTTCTATGGTTCCAGCAAAATAAACCTCATAAGGTTGAAAACCCTTCCCTGTACAGTGATTATTGTATAACATTGGCCCCATATTTCTCTGGATGTTTCCAGTGACATTTTAAAAATAAGAGACTGACAGTGGCAACATATGTATATTTTTGTCGTTACAAGTTTCTTTAAAATTTTCAGGCATATATTTGATACACCCATTCCTAACTTGGATATCTGTGTTCAAACAAATGATGAACTCAGCAAAGGACATGCATAATACTACACCTTTATGAATGGCAGTCTGTCAGTGAAGAAGGGTGTAGCTTCCTGCCCTCAGGCTCTAAGCTTTCAGTCTCTGTCCTTGCATTATATACAATAACTTGTATTTTGAAGTTCTTTTGTGTGCCCTTTTCTTTTTTTTCTTTCATTTTTAAGGTGTGGTTTTTGGATGGGGAACACAGCCAACAGATTGCATGGTAAGGCAAATTACTATATTTCTGTTTCAGAAGGCAGCTAATTACCAGTTACGTTGTAAAACTCAGATGCTTATTTCTTATATTTATTGTTATTAATGTAGTGTAGTTTTTTAGATGTTTTATGTGGGCTCTATGTTCTATTTTGAAAAAGATCCTCTTTGATTAGCTATAATTTGTCATATTTAAAGCAGCATTGCATCTTTTGAAAGCACATTGGATTACATGTTCGCTGTTGAATCATCCATTTCAGTTGCATGGAATGGACTTTTGAATGAATGACGAATTGTTTGGTTTTATATAGTAAGCTTTGTTGCTTAACAACAAATCTGTGTATCTTGGAACCTGTTTTTTTATTTAATATGGAGTACTCCAATTTTAGCAACATATAGTTGTAATAAAGCAGTAATTATTCGTATCTCTGATCTTTGACGTATTGGTTTTCCATGCCTCAGTATTCAATATATTGCCTAAAAAGACAAGTATGGGGTTGGGGGGAAATTTTATACTCAGGTGGAGGCAGCATTTCTGCACTGAGAATTAAGCAATTAATCACCGCTGATCACTCAGTCCTCCTGTCCGCTCTGAGCAGAGTGGTAACTGTCAGACTCTCTGCTCTGCCCCTCCAGTGCTCACTGGAGTCCTGGGCTGTACAAGGGGCGGAAGCGGCTGACTACGTCTCCCAGCAGCCCTTTAAGAGCCTGGGAAGGCTACTGGTCCAGGCATCGGGTGGGTCCCGACTATAAAGGACCGCTGCCTGGACTGGCTAAATGACGTAAGCCGACAGTGGACTTAATCTGATGGCTAAACATGGGTCACAGGAGTGCAAAACTAACTGTACTCCTGTGATCCATGGGAGAAGTAGGGCCAAAATAGCTTTGGACCTATTTCCCCCTTTTTTAATGTCTCTGTGCTAGTAATTTCCTAATGCGACCTAACACAACCTGATTATAGCAGTGGCAAGCCTCCATCCCTGATATGTATTAAACCGAAAAGAGTAAGGAATGGGACTCTGTGTGAGGCATGTCACTGAATGGATACCTTATTCAAATCATTCATAACATTATTAACAAATCACGTTGTAATATGTCGATCTGTAATACAGGACACAATGTACTATAATACACTTGTATGAATATATATAGTTATTGTACAGAATAAAATGCAAAATAATTAGCATTAGTTACTTAAAAACACTCATCCATTCATAAAAATTCAATGAACATGATCAATTGCTCTTGTGTGCCAAACTTGTCTAGGCATCAGTTTGATGTAACGCGACGCACGTTTCATGGCTCATGCCAATCATCAGGAGTAAAATGCTCTGAAATTAAATTGGTAATATCTATAAATATAGGATGTTCTTTAAGCGGAGAACAATCTCTCAAAAAAAAAAAAAAAAAAGGTGTGTAACTTGCAATACGGCCCAATGGTGGCGCCCAACCTATGTCCAAGGGAAGACCGGGATGATCATCTTCATCTCTGTGCTAGTAATTTAGAGCAGAAAAGTAGTTAGAGAGTTGGTTTATGTGCTACAAAGTCTCATGAGTTATGGAATGCACTGTAAATGTAATTTTGTATGCTAGCTTCACACCATCAAAAACTCATGGGTATTTTTAGCAAACCGTTCTAATTTTGTCATCCTAGGAAAATGCGTTATAATATCTAGAATGTGTAGAGACAATATAGTAATAATAAAGTAGAACTAAAGGCAAAACGTCTTTTCCTCATTTTAAATAGAGTAAGGGATGGTTATAACCTTCAGTATGTTGGGCCATCTGTGTCCCCTTTTGGGGAGATTTCCTTTCACTTTCTGTCCCATAGCCAAAAGCAAGAGGAAATCCCTCTAATGTGAGGGAATCCTTGCTTGTCACTGTGGTCTCCAGAACTAGTGTCCCTATTGGAATATTTCCCCTCTCACTATTCTGATGACAAACTAAAATTTGGGATTTTCTTTCACTTTTGCTTATAATGGTAAACAGGATAAATTTAGAGGGGGGATATCTCTAATGTGGACACAGACAGCAAAACCTGATAGGCATTCTAAAGCCTCATACACACTGCTGGTTTGAACGAAAAGAACCCTGACAGCTCAGGTCGGAGCTGCTGTACTAACAATCCAGTGTTGGTACAGCAATCTCCCCTGCTATGGTATCTTGTTCTGACAGGGGGCAGCCCCCCTGCCAGAACACTCCGATCAATGCTTTCAACCATAGGCTGAGAGCGCCGTTCGGCAGACCTTTTTCGGTCATGATCCAGTACACACAATGCCACCCGTCATTCAGCCAGTGTGTGCTAGGCTTAAGCCTCAGGACTGGTAATTATTTTGTAGGGAAAAACATATTTTAAAAAGCAGGCGTGTTAATTTTTTGGCAATCACACTTTTTTTGTTGCTTCACAAAATAGAAATAATAATTTGGGCTGATTAGGGTAAACTAAGGGTTAGTAAGGTGTTAAATACAGCCTTTTTATTTTTTATTTTTTTAACTTTGAAAGGCTGCTTTAATTGACACAATCTGCAGATTAAAGCTAATCCCTTTGATCTGCAGATGAGAGAGTAGATACAAAAGAAACCATATTTATGGTGTACCTCCCTAGATTTTTGTTCTGAACAGGGTTGATGAACACGATCAGAAGGCCTTTTTACTGCAGCTGCTGCATTTACATGGGAACTCCTGCCTTTTATTTTAAAAGGTGGGACTTGCCGGCATGTGGGGGAGGGCCAAAGGACTGGTATGCTAAACAAATCCTGTGTATAGATCAAATTTTTTGGGCGTGTGTCGTATGTGCAGCTCCTCTGTAACACTCTTCATTGAAAGGGATTTCCTCTCCAGCCCAGTTTCTACAGGTAGTGTCCTCAGCAAGTTTCCTTGGGTCCAGCTCTTTTCAAGCCCTTAACCAATCTGTTGAATCTGCTGTGGTCTAGAAGCAGTAGTTCTTCTGTGTCACACAGGCTGTCTCCCAGGGGGGGAAACCCCAGGAGAGTGACATCTGATCAGATCCTTCCGGACATTTATCATCTCCTCATTTACACCTTCTGGGCTTAAATACCAAGGATTGGCTAAGTTCAGATGAAATACTCTTCTAGAGGCAGGCAGAAGCAATCGGCCAACAGGTTTAGGGATAAACCTGGTCAGACCTAACAAGCAAATTGTGGCTTAGCTGGCTAAAGCAGAGCTATTTACTAAATTTAGCCAGCTCAGGGCAGGGACACTACATTTGGTTAGGCCGGGTTCACACTGGTGCACTGAGTTTTGGCCACAGCCCAGGTTAATGTGCGGTTTTTTATGTGTTTTACACACATTTTTAGCCAAGTCCCATTGACTTCTATTAATGCACGCTTTTTTGCTTTGTTTTCTGAATGAGCACGAAAGTTGTGAGGTTGCATCTAGAAATTTTTTTTTTATAAATGTTTTTTTTTTTTTTTCAGATAAGGAAAGTTTATTGAACAAAGACTAACAAAATGCATACAGACCTTAACAACAGCAGCAGTGTTCCAGAATAGTAACGTGACATGCGAAGTTTACACAGGCGATGGTCACAATAATACAGGGTGGATTTTATTTAAATCAAGTCTATTTTAAATCTCCAATAAAAAGGCTTGATTTAAATCGACTTTTTTTTTTAAAGAGCAGCTGTCATCTCTGTCCCGCAGAGGCTCCTACTCTGACCCGCTGTTGACTCACCGACAGTCCCATTCACTTTGTTGTGTCACTGCCGCATCACCAGCCTTCCCATTAAAGTGAGGGACGTGGCGGCAGCAGGTGAGTGGATGCCCACTAACAGGCGCTGCCATGATGGGTCTGAAATGACAGGTGCTCTTTAAATGTAAGGACTCATTCTTGCTGGTAGTTATAATCTTTAATATTTGCAAGCAAAATGAAGGTTTCCTATTTAGAATAAGCTGTCAGGTTAATAAAACAGCGATATCAGAACCAATTTTAATCATACAGTTTGTAGTGTACATAGGTTTGCAAAACAATGGTATAAAGAAATATTCCTGAACTTTCTTTTATCTCATGGTTACTGTGACATTGTGTGATTTATGATTACTGTGACATTGTCTTTATGCATTAATGTGTTCTCTCAGCTTGCATTGCTTGGATTGCTTGGATTCATTGAATGAGTTTACCAAAAATGTAAATATTGCAGAATATACAGCCTCATGCTATATAACCAAGCTCCATTTCATGCTGAATAAACAAAATTATTAATGTATCTTAAATAGAAAACTATCTTTTAGATAGATTATTATTATTATTTTTTTTTTTTACTCCAAAAGCAATTCAAATAAATTTGATTAAAAAAACAAAAAAAAACACATTTTTTTGATCATTTATATCCACCCTGCAATCGTATAATTATTAACCATGATATAGCACATGTAGAAAATCATCAGATGTGATACAAAGCTATTACAAATGTCACCAGCAACACCGTACACAGCATAGAAGCAGGAAAAATAAAGTGGCAATACAAGCTATCCTAAAGTTCTGTCCATGACAAGGTTGCCAGCCAGTCCCTCTCATAGCTTTTCAAAGTTTTACAGGCAGCCTCTGTATTGAAAAATAACCTTTTCTCCCATATAGTTAATCCATTCCCTGTATGTCCTGGCTGATCGGACTTCCGGCTTTGCAAAATTTGTTTCCTAGCCTGGAATAGTGTCCTATTTTTATAGCTGCCTACTGAAATCAGGGCAGAATCATCCAGAATACATAATACACAATGTAGGCTCTAAAGCAAGGATATGCAACTATCGGACCACCAGCTGTTGCATAACTACAAGTCCCATCATGCCTCTGCCTCTGGGTGTCATGCTTGTGGCTGTCAAAGTCTTGCTATGCCTCATGGGACTTGTAGTTCTGCAACAGCTGAAGGTCCGCTAATTGCATATCCCTGCTCTAAAGGGATGGTTGTTTAAAATGCCCTGTTATAATACCCACCAGTGGCGGCCGCTCCATGCACCTGCCCCCTAATCTACATGTAGAGTGCCAGACGAATGGGGTTGTTTTGTGTTTTTTTTTCTTCTTCCTTGTCTTTTTTTTTTTTTAACCACGTGATTAGAGCCTGAGACCTCTAATTGACTTCAAAGTAGAGGACAATAAATGTATCACCAGTACTTACTTTAAACCAACGGACAGGAACTTGTACGTTCCTGTTGCTACCTGTCATCATCAGAACTGGTTACGCTTTGTGCCATGGAGTAATTGCATGAATCTTCATGATTTTGAGGTACAGGCAGTTACAGTTAAAAATATATTTTTAGAAAAAGGTTACAGTTTAAAAGAATTAGTTCATGAAATATGTAAGATACGAGAACTTGATAGAGGTGCCTTATTCCAAAATAATTTCTGTTGCAAAAATAGTAGTCGTAAAGCTCCTAAATGGTTCCTCTTCACGTCCTTTTCGATTCAGCATTGTCAAATTAAACATTTTTAATAAGCATTGGGATTTTTTGAATAACTGTATTATGGGACCATTGTTGCCTGACAAGGCTGATGTCATTTATAAGGGCGCTCCTTCACTTCAGATGAAAATTGCTCCCGATATCATTAACCCTCCTAGACCCAGGTTTTTCTACAATTTGACGGGATACTATCACTGCAAAAAGTACAAGGTATGTTTCCATAATACTCACGGGAGAAAGAGAACAGAATGTTTTAGATCAAACGTCACTAATCGTTCATATCCAATTAAACCTTTTTGTTGTGTGCACTATTCATAACGTAGTGTATCTAATAACCTGCCCTTTCGGCAAACAATATGTGGGAAGGACTATTCATAGTTTTTCCGTTGGAGTTAATGAACACATTTCAAATATAAAAAAAGGTAAAAAGAAACGTGGCGTTGTAAAACACTATGCACAATTCCACAATAGAGATCCATAGGGTACTTAATTTTCAGTAATAAATCAATATGTTCCACCCTGGTGTGGAAGTTCAGCTAAGCAGGGCGTTTATCAGTAGGAAACCTACTGGATATATGAGCTCAAATCATATTTTCCATATGGTATGAATGTGTAGTGGGACATCAATGCCTTCATTAATAAGGCTTGATGCGCCACTCCACATTTATTCATTTATTTTGTTACCTGTTTGGATTGTAACTCTTTTGATACAACATTTAGTGAAGTGTTTATTTAATCCTAATTAAATTTTTCTTATATTGAGGAGATTTCAGTTCTCAAATATTTTTAACATTAGGGTATTGGTGTAGTGATATTCTGATACACCTAGATATGTGTCACCAAATCATAGGAGTGATATAGTGTAAATCTTAAAATTTCAGATATGACCATTAGATGGCGCATGTCGTGTGTGGTTTTTTTTTTTTTTTATATCCTTATTGATATTTTGGATTTATTTATTTTGTTTTGGCTCTTATTTATTAAATCCTTCTTCCTTCTTTTTTTTTTTTGTGATCACATGCTTCCTCAGGCGTGTTTTTTTTCTTTTAATAGTTTTGGGAGATGGGAGCTAGGCATGGAGAACACGCCAACGTCACCTCGACATACCTCTGTTCACAATGAGGCTTTAACCGCGCTGTCATTTTCCCTTTTCTATCCATTCACAGTGGGGTTTGATGGTGAGGTGGAACGCATGATGGTGCCAAACTGACATATCTCGGCTCAAAACGAGGCTTGGGTTGCGTTGTCATATTCCCTTTCTTGTGAAATCACAACTGGGTTTGATAGTAAGGCGTAGAATGTACGCTGTCTCCTTTTTTGTCAGATCACAACTGGGTTTAAAAGTGAGGCATATTGGAACACCGCAGATTTGATTATTCAGGTGTCCCCTATTGCATATATATATAGATATATAGATATATAGATATATAGATATATAGATATATAGCAATGACTGAACACAATCCTCACACCCCAGATGTCCACTAAGACGGAACTTGTTGGGTGATGCTCGAGTCCTTGCAAGCTGTCTGTAACATTTGAAGGATACAAGTGTGTTTGTTTTTTTTTTTTATTGGAATTTTTGTAAGTGTACCCCCCTCTCTTTATATTAAACCTGCCATAGTGTCACACTATGTGTGTTTTTTTTTGTTTTTGTTTTTTTTGCATAACATCGTATTACCTCAATCTGATGCAGTTTACCGCATGTTCTGGAGTGTGCCTTTTGATGCTGGGACCTCTCCCTCACCCTCAACACCAAATGGGGCTCATCCTCTAATATCAATCATTTTTGTGATTGATCCTGTTGAAGTATTCCCTCATGACTGCCTGTTTGACTTGCATGCCTTATGGTATGAGTCCACCATTTCTGGCAAGCGTGCCAACCTTATTTGTTAACTGCACATTAAAGATTACGTTTTATTATTCACCTTGAACTGCACAAGACTTTTTTTTATTCATGTGATTCCTCAAGATGGACTATTCTATGATGCTCACCTATGAACTTTGAGTAACTTTGCACATTGCTTTTTTTTTTTTTTTTTTTTTTCACTCACTAATTTTTGATACTTCTTTTTTTTTTTTTTTTTTTTTTTTTTTTTTATTATTGGGTTGTTCACTTTTTATCCATTTATACCTTGGTCAATCCAGGTTCATATGCTTATGATGTTGTTTGTTCACATTCTGAGCACCACATTATTATTTTACGTGTTTTTTTGCTCTAGTGGATCGTTGGATCGTTGGCAGCTTATTTTACTCCTTTTTTTTTTTTTCAATTTATTTATTTTTTTGCTTGCTGCCACCACCTAAAAAAAATAAAGCACCGTCACTGATATCCATCTATCTCCATCCAGTAATGATGATGTTTAGGGCAGGCCACAGTAAATATACAAGATCACCTTGAGTTGTATTTGGCGCACAGTGGGGGCATGCAAAAGTTTGATGCGCTTTTAAAAAGACCAGGCATAAAAAAAAAAAGTGCGACCTGATAAAAGTTAATAGGACTGTGACTAAAAAAAGAGGTAAAAGGCACTGAAACTGTACATACACATGTGTTGCGGCCAAAACGCAGTGCACCAGTATGAACCTGGTCTTGTGCCTTGTTTTTTTGTTTTGTTTTTTCACAAAATTTAAAAAAATCTTTGCTTAATAAATTATTTTGCAATGCTTTGTACCTGATTGGATGGATGAATAAAAAATAAATATATCTGTATATGTGTGTTGTCAATGACAACACTTTTGCCAAATAGGTCCCTATCAGAAATGTAAAAATTGCTGCTGTGGTTCATAGGGGATGTAGAGGTGTAAGAGCTGAAGTAGTTGCGTTGCAAGTTGCCAAATACATTGTTACACAGTCTATAGTAGATAAATCGGGGGCTCTGAAGGATGATTATCTTCTGTTAGTTTTACAACCTAATGTCTGTGTCCCTTGAGAATAGAGCAAGTAATGACAGTCTTTAATTGGGTGTAAACCTCTATAGCTTCCTCTATAATATGCTGAGTTACTTGCTCAGACTGACAGGAAATGTTTTGTGTTTTCCTGCACAGGAGTCACTTGGAGGTTAGTATGGCAAGGTGTGGTTTACTCTTGAAATACCAGCTTTGTCAAACATGTTTTGTTATACTCTGCTAGGTGGATGAGGGAGTAATACTGCAGAGAATAAAAAAAAAAGCACAAAAATGTATTAAACCACATACCTCCACTGTTTACTTTACTTTATTAGAGGTTTTGTTTTATTCAGCTGCATATCTAAATCCTTAGTGTAAGCAAATGTATACCTTTTCTGCCAGTCACATAAATTCCATCATGCTGTCTTTTTGGGTTCAATAAAAAGACTATTTACATTATTTACTGTGTTTTATATAGCACCAACATACACAATATTGTCAAAAGTATTGGGACACCTGCCTTTACACGCACATGAACTTTAATGGCATCCCAGTCTTAGTCCGTAGGGTTCAATGTTGAGTTGACCCTCTCTTTGCAGCTATAACAGCTTCAACTATTATGGGAAGGCTATCCACAAGGTTTAGGAGTGTGTCTATGGGAATGTTTGACCATTCTTCCAGAAGCCCTTTTGTGAGGTCAGGTATTGATGTGGATGAGAAGGCCTGGCTGGCTCAGTTGGGAGCATGAAATTGTCCAAAATGTCTTGGTATGGTGATGCCTTAAGAGTTCCCTTTATTGGCACTAAGGGGCCAAGTCCATACCCTAAAAAACATCACCACCCCATAAGCCCCCTCCAAATAATTTGGACCAGTGCACAAAGCAAGGTCCATAAAGACATGGATGAGTGAGTTTAGGATGGAGGAGCTTGACTGGCCTGTACAGAATCCTGACCTCAACCGGAACACCTTAGGGATGAATTAGAGCGGAGACTGTGAGTCAAGCCTTCGTGTCCAACATCAGTGCCTGACCTCACTAATGCGCTTCTGGAAGAATGGTCAAACATTCCATTGGACACACTCCTAAACCTCGTGGACAGCCTTCCCAGTAATATAGTTTACTTAAGCAGCTGACTTCATTAACACACACCATGCACCTTCCACCCCCCCCCCCCCCACCTTTTTTCCAAAGACTGCTTCCGCCCACCTCTGCAGTTACATTATTTTCCAATACAATTATGGTCGGTGAGCAGACATCCAGTGTCTCCTCTTCTGACATATTGTTTTACGTCTTACCGTATTCTTTTAGAGAACTTTCGTTTGGTGGAGTGTGTAGTATTGAAACCAGGAGAAGTCTGTGTCCCTGCAAGTCTGTAAAGCTTACTATGCACACTATACAATCTCCTTTAAATCTAACATCAGCTATGTAGTGCAAGGGGCTGCCTAACTGGATACTGAGTGATTAGCTAAATAGGTGTGTCCTCCTATTATATAGTTTTGGTATATCTAGAGGAGAATTTATAGAGGTTGTGCAATCAGATTGTATAGTGTATAGCCACCTGTTGCCTTCTGAGTTTGTGAAATCTCCATTAATAGCTGTAAAATATTGTAATTATGAATACCTTTTTTATCGGCGTATAACACGCACCCCAAGTTTAGGAGGGAATTTTAAGGAAAAAGACTTACATTTAAATGCCCATCAATGCAGCCTTGTCAGTGTCACTGCAGTTTTTAAATATGGCGCCGCCGAGAGACACACAGCCGGTCCTGTGTCTCTTGGCGGCTCTCGCTGCTTTCGGCTCCTCTCGTAGTGCTGTGGGCGGAGCCGAGCACCGCCAACATACATACATAGCCGAGTGCACTCGGCTAGGTTCGGCTAGCTCTGCTCAGTCACGCCCAGTCCCTGTGCTATGTACACTCGGCTATGTATGTATGTCGGCGGCGCTCGCTCCTCCGCTCACAGTCGGCCAGGGATCAGCGTATAACACGCACCTGCAATTTTCCCCTGATTTTAAGGGGAAAAAAGTGCGTGTTATACACCAATATGGTATATTTAATTTAGCTTGTATCTATATAGGGCGTAACATGTTATCTACATAGAAGTCTCTGTTAGACCAGACAATTCGGTGCCTAGGCTTGTGTATCTAAACAATGGGACCCAAACCTCATTGTTCTACACACATTCACTTCAAAGGACCCCATGTTTTGGATATGCAATGAAGGGAGGCCAACCCGCACTCAATACTTAACTTCCCGGGAAAAGGTCAAGTTAATCTCCTGCTCAGAATAGTCACAAGGATTTACATTAAAGGGGCTGACTTATGCAAGTTATAGGGATTGGAGATGTAGCCAGTCCTTAACCAAGAATAGGGAAGCCCACCAATTGGAGCAACGCCATGCCAACCAATGAGGCATCAGCCTGGAATGATATACACAGACTAGATGGGAGGGAAACGCACACTCTCTGGTAGAGCGGTCACGCGAATGGAACCTTTTGTGGGTCATAGCCTGGTAATTATGGGAAATGTCTGCCTTGTACTTGTAACTAAATATGTTTGTCTTAAGTCTTTTATGTCCTACTGTTTGTAGGTTAATGTTTAAAAGGAATATACTCTGTATTCCTTCATGTAATCCCATGATTTTTACCTATTCCTTGTACATATAGATAGTGTGTATTAGTCTAGGCCTACTATACTATATACCAATACGTTTTTGTTATTATGTTAAAGCTTTCACTGATGGTCAAAGAACTCTCATTTAATCCAGATCATATCTGAGAGATATCCACTCTCAAATATAGTAAATGGGTAATGCACATCTTTTTATACACCTAAAATTACCTAGTTGCGCTTTTGGTGCCATTCATTTTCAACAGTACCCCAAATGCAGAAGTAAGCATTCATTATGCTATATGGGACAAATGTGGAAAAACGCATGGTTAAAACATGCAAACCCCAACACAACAAAATGCTCCATGAACTACTTTGCTGCAATTGTGGCATGCAGGCAGCCCCTTGAAATCGATAGGCTGCCATATGCGTGTCATGGGGGGAAAAATGCACCAAAACAGGTGCGCTCTTCGTAGATGTGAATAGGGCCTGAAAGTGAGTGTTTTTAACCAGGAACAACGACAGCTGAATGTTTCTGCCCACTTCCTCCTATGTACTTGTATAAAACTGCTTATACATTATGCAGTCCGATTTGTATAAATTTTTTTTTTTTCCTTTTTAGATTTTATACAACCACATGAATAGTTCATTTAATTTGTCTAAAATCTTACAGGCCCTTGCACTACATAGTTGATGGTAGATCTAAAGGAAATTTTACAGTGTACGGCCACCTTAACCAGCTGCTGACCGCCCTATAGCAGTTTTGCTGCTACAGGGTGGCCCTGCTGTGCAGGATCATGTATATACGATACATTGAAATTTTCCACATTTTGTCATGTTACAAACAAAAATGTAAATGTATTCTATTAGGATTTTATGTGATGGACCAACACAAAGTGGCACATAATTGTGAAGTGGAAGATAAATGGTTTTGAATTTTTTTTTTACAAATATATGAAAAGTGTGACATGCTCTTGTATTTGGCCCCCCCGAGTCAATACTTTGTAGAACCACCTTTCGCTGCAATTACAGCTGCAAGTCTTTTTGGGGATGTCTCTACCAGCTTTGCCCAACTAGAGTGACATTTTTGCCCATTCTTCTTTGCGAAATAGCTCAAGTTCTTTCAGATTGAAAGAAGAGCGTCTGAACAGCAATTTTCAATTGCCACAGCTTCTCAACTGAAGTTGGGTCTGGACTCTGACTGAGCCATTCTAACGCTTGAATATGCTTTGCTCGAAACCATTCCATTGTAGCTCTGGCTGTATGTTTAGGGTCGTACTGCTGGAAGGTGAACCTCCACCCCAGTCTCAAGTCTTTTGCAGACTTGAACACATTTTCTTCTAGGATTGCCCTGTATTTGGCTCCATCCAGCTTCCCATCAACTCTGACCAGCTTCACTTTCCCTGCTGAAAAAAAGCATCCCCACAACATAATGCTGTCACCACCATGTTTGATGGTGGGTTCACGGTGATGTGCAGTGTTAGTTTTCCGCCACACATAGCAAATTTCAAGGGGTATGAATACTTTTTCAAGGCACTGTATATATGTGATCCTGCAGTTCTGGGTAGCAAGTGCACGCTGCCGGCGGCTCACGCCTGCTGTGATTCTACACAGCGGGAGCCTCAGACTCGATGTCCATCGGCACCCGCTGATTGTTTGGTACACCGGCAGAAAGGCATTCTGCCTATGTAAACAAGGCAGATTGCTGTTCTGTTAGTAGGGAAAGCATGGATACTGAATAAAAGGTGGTATAGTGATGAGGGAGGTGTAGTTCAGAGAGGTAAGGCAGTGCATGATGGAATATGAAATTTCCTGGATGGTCACATGATGCTACAGGAAGTCAGGGCTCAGAATGCATTTTTTAAAATTTTGAACAGAGCGGTAGATTTAAAGCTGCCATGGACTTAGGTAAATGAGAGGAGCACATTGGGATCGCTTGGGCAGAAAAGACATTAGTAAAGGCTTCTATTATAAAAAGTGAAATTCTGCCTGAAATGGTGAACTTGTCCTTTAAGAAAGTGCTTGAATGACTCAGTTAATGTTCAAAGACATTTATAATGGGCTGGTATGTTGTGTGAATGCCTGAGAAAAACCGCATCCAACACATGGCCAAGCCAGTAAATGCAGTGAGTTTATATTTATTCTAGTTTAACATGTCAATTATATTTTTGATGTGTATTTGTACAAGGGTGGAGGTGATTTATTTTTTTATAAATGGGTTGCATCCATATTTACAGACTGTAATTGTTTTAGAATGTGGCTGTTAGTTTTACTTTGTAAATCTGAATTATTCATTAAAAAACCGAATGAGTAATATTTTATGATATGATGGATATATAGAGGCCTATTTACAAATGGTAAAAAAATAGCTTTATATTACTCCTGTTTTTTCCAACTTTTTCTGCTTTTTCTTCCATTAACCTCTTCATGATCCTGCTATAGCTGAATGATGGCTACATCTGGTCATCAGTGCAGCCCCATTGTTACTGCCTGTCAGTGCCCATCAGTGCAGCCTCATCGACACACATCAGGGAAGGAGAAAAAATTACTTATTTACAAAATTTTGTAACCTGAAACTAAAACGTCTTTTTTTTTTTTTTTTTTTCTCAATCTTGGGTACCACCTAAAAAAAAAAAAAAAAATGATTCATCTCAAAAAACAATTTTGTTTGGGTACAGTTTTGCATGACTGAGCAATTATCATTTAACGTGCGACAGCACATGAATGCTGAAAATTGGCCTAGGCAGGAAGGGGGTTAAGGAGGAATTTAAACCTCTGCAAAAAATAAATCAATAAATACATTGGGCCCCCTGAGCTTTTAGACCTAATGTGCTAGTAGGCCACGTATATTGGTACGTTGTGGCACATTGTGGCAGATTTACTTGGCTATCTCCTCTAGTGCTGCCCTGTTGGCGCTCCCATCAGTCATGAAAGCTGCTGGCATCATCCACTTGGATGACTTGGCCTGGGATGCTGTCACTTCCATGCATGTGCACAATTGCACTGTAAATGTGGTCTGAGTTGAGTGTGGCTCAGTGTATCTCTTGTGTCATAAAAATCCTATCTGTTTAGGATTTTTTTTTTTCAGGTTTAATTTGGCCTTAACATTGAAAGTTTCAATGTTGAAATGGATTGTACGAAATTTGTGAAAAGTAAATTTATTTTAAATGGTAACAAAATCCCACAAAATGTAAAAACTATTGTAAATGTAGAGGGTGCTACCTGCAAAGCTGTCTCCTGCTCTCCCCACCTGCCCCTCCTTCTCCTGTCAGTGGTGAGGCTTGCAGGGGACACGTGAGCGGCTGTGCTGTGGGGAGCTGCCCCCCCCCCCACGCTCAACGCGCCGCCGCAGCAGAGGACTGGACCTGTATGTGAGGAGAAGTGAGGGTGAAGTTGCGGGCATGTGTCCCTCTCCTGCCTTCTGCTCACGGTTTCCCCCTCTCGAGTCTGCTGGACAGAACACTGGACGCTGTGACAAGGGGAGAGCATGGGCTTTCAGTACATCTCTCCTGCTCCCCCCCCCCCCCCTCGTCTCCTGTCGAAAATCCAGCTGCCAAAGCTTCCTTCAGTCCCCCTTCCCTTCTATTGGCTGTGAACAAGGGACAAATCAGAGGAAGGCAGGAGAGCATCATGGGAAGTGTAGTCCAAAAGACAGGCTGCAGCAAGGAATCCCTGATAGACTAAACCACAGCTCCCAGCATGCTCAGGAGGGGGTAAGAGGGAGATCTGGAGCCCAGAAAAAAGGAGAGGAAGTTACCAGCCCGGAGACTGAGGAGAGGTGTGTACTAAGGATGAGTGAGGAGAGCGTGACCGTAAAGAGGGAGACAGACACAGAGAGGGAAGGCTGAGGTGATTCAGGAGAAGAGCCCAAGCCCAAAAAGCCCCTGCTGAAGTTCTGCCAGCCCAAGGCACTTGAAACAAGAGAGACAGGATTCTACACAGCACTATTGAGAGAGTGCTGTCAGTAGGAGGAGAGGTGACAGGTGACTGAGGAGAGCTGGGAGCAGTGACAACCACATGGTTTGCCACCGTTCAGCCCGGGGACCCTGCTCAGCAACCCAGTGCCGCCCAGCAGAGACGACCCACACTGCTTCAGGGATCGCAGTACCCATCCCGTTGTCCGATCACCTTGCCAGTTTAGCTACCAGCCACCCTTGTTGGCCGACAGGAGGTGATCCGCTGCCTTACAGCATTGCCAGGAGCCGGAATCTCCATTGTGTCATCGCACAGAGGATTGGTGAGCGGGTGTTAGAGCTGCATGATTAATCGCCAAGAATCGTTATCGCGATCTTGACTAAAGTGTTTCCCGATTCTTTTATGCAAAGAATTCTCTCTGCTCTTCTGAAGCCACAGCCTTGAAAGGAAGGAAAGAACCAGGCAGTCTGCCAAGAATCAAAACATTCTTTATCAGTTGAACTAAGTGTAAACATTGTAATGATTTGTCAATGGAATAGACTTGTGTGTAAGTGGGGAAAAAAAAATTTAACCACTTAAATACTAAACCTTTTTCTGACATTTGTTGGTTTCAAGTTAAAATCTATATTTTTTTGGCTTGAAAATTACTTAGAACTCCCAAATATATATATACACATTTTTTATAATGTGAAAGATTTTATGTTGTGCGAATTGTGATCCTTTTTATTCTAAGCAAAAAATTTGATTCTTATTTTGACCAGAATCGTGCAGCTCTAGCGGTTGTAAACCCAAACATCCTTAACACAGTACAAATACTGCATGCAGACACCTATTCCCCTTTCTAGTGTCGGAGGATGCTTGTTTTGAGCTGTCACCCTTAGCCAGTTTGTTCTTATATACAAACTACATATGATACATCCTGTATCATTACTGTCTGTTTTGATTGATTAAACCTACTCTTTGCAAAGGGCCCCAACATTTGCTAGCAGAAGGCACTAATACTCTTCAACCCAGGACCTGTAACGTTGTGGAACTGTGCTTACTGTACCAGTTTAACCCATTTTCTTTTTTTGTTCACCTCTCAATTGTGTTTGGGGCCCAGAAGGAGCTGACGAGTTGACAGACCTTCTCCCCTACCTCTCATCACCATGCTATGGACATATAGTCCTTTCTATACTTACAGTTGCTACTATTGAAGGTTGTCATTTCTATTGTATTGATTCTCTGTGGAAAAGTTTAACAGTGCTGTGAGTTTTCACATGTTTTAAACCGTGATAATATATTCAACTTGTTTTATCACTACCAGGTGTCTGTTTTTTTTTTTTTTTTTTTTTTGACAATCCACAGCCAGGATAACGGTATTTTTTTTTTTCCCTCTGTCCTTAAATGTGTTTGCAGTAATGGTATTTAAGCAGGTGTGCCAGAGGGGCTGAGATCATTCTTGGAGTTCAGGCAGAGATCAGAGAGCCCAAAATGTCAAGCGGCTCCTTCCGGGGTGGCGCTACATAACACAATAATTTTTTTTTTTTTTTTTTTTTTTTTTAGTTCTCAAGGCAGACCTGGCAATAGAGTAGCAGAGACCATAGAAACGAGCAGAAGGGCAGTGCAGGCAAACGGCAAAAACCGAATACCATCTGATTCCTAAACAGAGGCAGCAGGAATCTCAGTATTAGCTAAGAGAAGACAGACTGGCAGAGTACAAGCCAAGTCATAGCAAGTAACTGAATTAAACACACAGCAACCTGGCAGGATATGATACAGATACAATTGATTAGGCACTGTGTTCTGAACTCAATTTAATTATTATTTATTTAATTTTTTTTGAGGGGGGGGGGGTAGAACCTTTGTCAGATTTTCATTTATTTCCATTTAGCCGCCTTGTTCTTGTTAGTCACCGGGACTGGAAGTAAGGGAAAAGCCAGGATTTTGTATTATCACCAGAAAAGGAATAGATGGGGACATTTTCAGAGGGAGACACGTGTTCCAGTGACAACTGTCTAAGAGGGAATTTCCCTCACTTTGTAGAGGTTGGAGGGTGGGTGGCTGTTAACACTGACCATTTTACACCCTAAATATGGATGGAACATTGCCTGAAAGGTACAGTTGGCTTTTAGAATTGAGGCCATGGGTGTAGCTGAAGTGTGAGCATATTACAATGCTTTATATTGTCCAGCAGATGGTGGGTGTGAGCATTTAGACACCGCAGGTTTGAACACCTCAAAGTATACAAGAGGTATAGATAGAGTTGCCACCTCATCCCTTTAAACCCAAACACATATTAATTACACAGGTTCTGTGGCTGATTAAGGTGGTAATTAAACTCGGTGCCTTATCTGCATTTAATTAGCCTCAGAACCTGTGTAATTCATATGTGTTCAGGTTTAAAGGGATGAGGTGGCAACCCTAGGTATAGAGTTGTGGCCTGATTGCTATGAATACTATGTCGGTTCATGCATTTATATGGCATAGATGAATGATGCATACAGGATGCCTCAGCCACTGATTGGCTGTGAGTAGTGACCACTTTCTGGTGGGATAGCTTAGGTGGGTGCAGTCTAGGATCTGAACACACCTGAGTTCATCCCTGGCCCTTAGGCCTCTCAGACACAGTGGGTAATAGTTAGCCATTAGACCTTTTTGGTTCTAGTGTATAGCTTTTAACTGGAATTTAGCATTCCTAATACCATTTTAAAGTAATTGTAAACCACCTTTTTTAAATAATAATGTCATACTTACCTGCTCTGTGCAATGGTTTGCATAGAGCACTCCCGGCCCTCCTTTTCTGGGGTCCACTGCTGGTTCTTCTGGCTCCACCTCTTCGGCGAGTGCCCACATGTGAAGCTGCTTTCTATGGGGGCACTCATGCGTGCTCGATCCTGTGCTACACTGTCTAAGTATATAGACAGACAGCATGGCTCGGCCCCGCCTCCTGCACCATCGTCACAGTATTTGACAGCAGCAGAAGCTATTGGCTCCTGCCGCTCTATTCTGTGAGGATGGCGGGAGAGGAGAGAAAGCCGTTGTTCCCGAACACAGCGCTGGATCTAGATTGGACTTGGGTAAATATAAGGGGGTGGGGGGTCGGAAGAGAATGCATTAAGGTAAAAGTTAAGCATTGGAATCGCTTTTAAAATTATTGTGTCCAATTATTAATATATATATATATATTGCTAAGGAAGACTGTCTCATTTTTTTTACAGGCAAATGTATGTAATAAAGTTCTCTCTTGCGCCATCGGGATGGTTTAATACTGATTGTACTTTGCGGACATCTGATGACTAACAGTAAAAATTCCAGCTGAATTAAAGTATATCCAAAACTATTTTTTATTTTGGCTAAAATGGGAAATAATTAGAAGCCCTGTTTAATTTTCGGTGGAAGAATTGCCTGCTCTATTTGTGCTTGCATCCATTGTCCCTGGGACTGAAATGAGGGCCATTCAAAAATTTGAGCTGTCACTGGGACAGAAATAGGAGGGAAATTTAAAAATACAGTACAAAGAAAAGCTATAAAATCAACAGGGTGGATTTGATTTAAATAATTTTTAAAGGGCAACTGTCATCTCTGTCCTGCAGCGGCTCCTCCTCTGACTCGCTGGTAACTCATCGACAGTCCCATTGACTTTAACCACTTCCCGACTGACGGTGGCAGAATGGCACTCCTGCGCAAATTGCCATAGCTGTACGGCGGGCGCTCTAAGGAGTATAGGGGCACGCACGTAGTGTTAACCCCTTCCCTGCTAGTAACATTTATACAGTGATCAGTGCATTTTTATAGCACTGATCGCTGTATAAATGTCAATGGTCCCAAAAATGTGTCAAGTGTCCGCTCTGTCCGCCGCAATGTCAGTCCCGATAAAAATTGCAGATCGGGGCTATAGTGGTTAATGGGATGGCTAGTGATGTGGCAGTGACACAACAAGGTGAGGAGCGTGACAGTAGCAGGTGAGTGGATTACTGCTAACTGGTGCTGTCGTGATAGATCTGAAATGACAGGTGCTCTAAATGTAAGGACTTCTTCGTGCTGGTAGTTAGAATCTTAAATATTTGTAAACAAAATGAAGGTTCCCCATTTAGAATAATAAGGTGTCAGGTTAGTAAATATTCCCAAACTGGGTCTGTTTTACGGCCTGCTGCCATTTTGCTTCTCAAGGGAGGAATAAAGCACTTCAAGCTATGTGCGGAAAGATCAAAATGTTTATAATGTTTAGGGCGGCACAGTGGTGCAGTGGTTAGCACTCTCGCCTAGCAGTAAAAAAGGGTCGCTAGTTCGAATCCCAACCACGACACTACCTGCCTGGAGTTTGCATGTTCTCCCTGTGCCTGCGTGGGTTTCCTCCGGGTACCCCGGTTTCCTCCCACACTCCAAAGACATGCTGGTAGGTTAATTGGCTTCTGTCCAAAATTGGCCCTAGTATATGAATGGGGACCTTGGATTGAGGGTAGGGATTGATGTGAGTGTGCGATGTTCAGGGTTAGGGACAAGGGTCAGGGTTGTAGACCCACACTTACTCAGGTTGAACTGGATGGACTGGTGTCTTTATTCAACCTTACTAACTATGTAACTATGTAACTATAAGCTGTTTAGAAGGTTTCACTTTCATTTTTACTGCTTGCCCTTCCTCCTCACACTGGTACAGATGCATTTCTCTTCAAACAATCATACAGTTTTTGTAGTGTACATGGATTTGCAAAACAATGAGATAAAGATATGAAACAAAGTTCAGGAATATTCCTTCATACCATTGTTTTGCAAACCTATATACACTACACAGCTTATTATTCTAAATAGGAAACCTTCATTTTGTTTGCCAATATTAAAGATATGAAACAAAGTTCAGGAATATTTCTTTAATATTGGCAAACAAAATGAAGGTTTCCTATTTAGAATAATAAGCTGTCAGGTTGGTAAAACCGCAATATCTGAACCGATTTTAATCATACAGTTTGTAATGTACAAAAAAAGCATTACTCCAAAAGCATTTTATTTAAAATAAATTTTGATAAAAATCAAAAAAATACGTGTTTTTTTTTTTTTATCACAGTAAAAAGGGGTTTGATATTTATTATTATTATTATTATTATTAATATTATTTTTTTAATCCACCTGAAAAGCAACCATTTCTTAACGTGCATCCACAGTGAAAATACAATAACTACGGGAAGCTATGAGGTGGTGTTTGCATTTTTACGTTGTTCCAAAAAAAACAAACAGATGACACTAGTTGATTTGTTCCTGCAGACACTTCCTAATACAGTAGCATTCACATTTTTAAGCTATGCCTGTGGATTGTTTACCCTTTTCACGACTGTGCTATAGCTGAATGATGGCTACAGCATGGTTGCACAGAGGGTGTCATGAGGTCCTCCTGTGATCGCACTTCTCGGGCGCCCATCTGCAGGCATCTGTGATCGCTGTGTCCTTTTTTAGACACAGCTGATCACAGATCGTGGTAAAGGGCCAATCACAGCGGCTTTTTACCACATGATCAGCTGTGTCCAATCATAGCTGATCACAATGTAAACAGGATTTACCCATTATCGGAATTCCTCTCCTGAACGCTGAAAGCATGTGAGCAGAGCCAATAACTGGCAAATCCACTCATGGGACATCTACACTGATTATCAGTGCAGGCCCACCAGTGCTGCCTGTTAGTGCGCACATCAGTGAAGGAGAAAAATTACTTATTTACAAAATGTTATAGCAGAAACTAAGACATATATTTTTTTTTCCCCAGCATTTTCAGTTTTTTTCATTTGTTCAGCAAAAAATAAAAACCAGTGGAGATTAACCACTTCAATACAGGGCACTTATACACCTTCCTGCCCAGACCAATTTTCAGCTTTCAGTGCTGTCGCAGTTTGAATGACAATTGCGCGGTCATACAACACTGTACCCAAACTAAATTTTTATCATTTTGTTCCCACAAATAGAGATTTCTTTTGGTGGTATTTGATCACCTCTGCAGTTTTTATTTTTTGCTAAACAAATAAAAAAAAGACAAACTTTTGAAAAAAAGTTTTGCTTTTGTTTCTGTTAAAAAAAAATTTGTAGATTTTTATTTCACTGATGGGCACTGATAAGGGGGCACTGATGGGCACTGGTAGGCGGCACTGATGGCTGGCACTGATATGCAGCACTGGGCATTGATAGGTGGCACTGATGGGCACTCATGGGTGGGCACTGATAGGCGACACTGGGCACTGAAAGGCTGCAAAGATGGGTTCTTATGGGTGGCACTGATACGTGGCACTGGGCACTGATATGAGGCACTGATAGGCATCCCTGGTGGCACTGGTAGTGGTAGGCATTGTGAGTGGGCATTGATTGGCAGCTGCCTGAGAACTGATTGGCAGCTGCCTGGGCACATATTAGTATTTTCCTGGGGGTCTAGGGGGCATACCTGGTGGTCCAGTGTGGATGGCCATCCTGGTGGTCCTGGGCGGCTTCCCTGGTGGTCCTGGGTGGGATCGGAGGGGGGCTGTGCTGATAAACAATCAGCACAGACCTCCCCCTGTCAGGAGAGCAGCCGATCGGCTCTCCTCTACTCCTGTCTGTCAGACGCGAGTGAAGAAAAGCCGATCGCCGACTCTTCCTATTTACATCGTGACCGGACGCGGCTGATCACGTGGTAAAGAGTCTCAGTCAGAGGCTCTTTACCTAGATCGGTGTTGCGGGGTGTCAGACTGACACCCCGCAACAACGTTAGCCGCAATGCATGCCCCCGAGGGTGGGCAACGGCTCAATATCCTGAGGACGTCATATGAAGCCCAGTCAGGGAGTTGAAACCACTTTGCCGCTGTCATTCTGCTATATGGGGGGCGGCAAGTGGTTAAATACCACCAAAAGAAAGCGCCATGTGTCTCAAAGAAATTATAACAATTCTGTTTGGGTACAGTGTTGTATGACCACGTAATTGTCATTCAAATTGGGATAGTGCTGAAAATTGGCCAGGGCAGGAAGGGGGTAAAAGTGGCAAGTGATTAAGCATTGTGTTTTTTAAATAAATTAAATTAAAATGTATTTTCATTTTAAAAAGCTTTATAAATCCATAGGGACCAGTTTTGCTCTCGGTAGCCCAAAGTGAGAATCGATATACAGTTTTATATTTAACAAATAAGGAGATGGATAGTACACAAAAGGTTAATGAACAAAGCCCTTTTGATTTTATTCTTGGAGTGAAATAAAATCATATTTCATTTCAGCTGCTTATATGATTCAGGATCGACAGTGACAGGAACATTAAACTAAGCCTAGAAAGCAGAAATACTCTATATTGAGGGTTTCTCGAATTCAACAGCCCGAGGCACTACAAGTAGATAAATTGCATGCTCAGAAAAACTGCTTTCTGAAACGGGTAGATGGAAAATAAATTCTGACTCCGAATATAAACACAATTTTTTTTTCTTTTTTCATAGCTGTGGACTGCTGATTTGGCTGTCTTTTTGCTCTAGTCTGTTTACCTGACACTAATGATTATTTTTCAGGGAAACCTGTGTCTTTTCATAAAAATGAAGTTCTATTTTAATAACCCACTAATGAGCTTTGTTGCCGGTATACAAGTTGGCATTACCATTGATTTGATTGACTTGTTATGCCATGGATTGTTCCCAAATTCATTATACCATCTCTTAAATGGTTACCAAATCCTGTGCGTATTGTACAGCCATTGTGTTTTTTGTGTTGTCTTCTAGGCATGTTGCCCAATGCAATATATAGAAGGTTTGAAACCTAGAATTCCAAAAAAGGAATGTAATTGAATAATGATGAGATTATCAGACAAATGATCGTCCGTTTTTTGATTTTTTTATTTATTTATTTTTTTGTCGCCAGTCTCATATCAGATTCTCGTACAACAGAATAAAAATTTGGAAGTGATTGTAATGTATTGCATTTGTTTTGTATTTTTTTCGGTGACAACTGTACTGATAAAATTAAAATTGTCCTATCTGGTATCGTACAAGAAAACTATTTCGTGCTTGTCCCATTTTTATAATTTTGCATGAACTGTCGTTCTCAGCCCTCGAAAGCTGTGTACTAATGATCAGATTATCACATGATCACTTCGAATGGTGTATTTTTCGTATGATTTTTTGATTGTGTATACAGGCCTTAAGAGTCTTAGCTGGAGATTTGCAGGTGTACATATTAACAATCCGCTTATAACTTCAGCTTCTAAGAATTGGTATGTTTTTAATACCACTTTAAGACTATGGGTTCATTCTACAAAGATACTGAATATGCATCTAGAAAAGATGCTGTCCAGGATAGAAGCTTAGCGCTAAGAACACTGCACACGTTTGCCTTCATTTAATCATCAAAACTTTTATTTGGACTGGGGTGGCATGATACGATCAATACATTTTCTTTTCTATCACAAAGGCACTGTTACAATATTGTACTCTTTTATACGTGTACAGGGTATAGATATACTAACAGATAATAATGGATAACATACTGGGTTTACTGTATATGCATGTTTTATGCAAATAAGTCTCCTTTTTAAAAGCAAAAGGACCAGGGTGGATTTGATTTAAATCACTAGTAAAAAGGCTTGATTTAAATGATAACTTTTAAAGAGCAACTGTCATCTTTGTCCCACAGGGGCTCCCCCTCTGACCCGCTGTTGATTTACAGACGGTCCCATTCACTTTAATGGGCCGGTGCTGTGGCAGTGACACAACAAGGTAAGGGACGTGGCGGCAGCAGGTAAGTAGATTCTCGCTAACAGGTGCTGCCATGATGGATCTGAAATGACCGGTACTCTTTAAATCTAAGGACTTATTCTTGCTGGTAGTTTAGAATCTTTAATATTTGCAAACAAAAATGAATGTTTCCCATTTAGAATAATAAGCTATCGGGATAGTAAAACAGCGATATTAGAACCGATTCAATCATACAGTTTATAGCGTACATAGATTTGCAAAACACTGGGATAAAGGAATATTTCTGAACTTTGTTTTATCTCATGGTCACTGTGAAATTGTGTAAACGCATCAATGCAGTGCATGTTATCTCGGCTTGCAGAGCTTGTATTCTTTGCGTTTTATTCTGCAATATTTACATTTTCGGTATACAGCCTCATGCTGCATAACTAAGCTTCATTTCATGCTGAATAAACTAAATTATTAAAGTATCTTAAATAGAATCTATTTAAAATATAGTTTTCTTACTCTAAAGAGTTTTATTAAAATAAACTTGCTAAAAAAAAAAAAAAGAAAAAAAACTGTTTTTATAAATAAAATAAAAATCGATTTTTATCCACCCTGAAAAGGACCCATGTTTGAATCAAAAATTGATAATTGTGAATTTAACTTTTAATTAAGGCCACATGAGGACTGCTTTCATACACACGCAAAAATAACAATTTATCCTCACAAACCTTGACAAGCATCATGCAGAGGAAAAAACAGAACAAATAACATTTACAACCATACAATGTGTCTAAATTCAAGAATTTGATTCTGTGCTGGCCTTGTTAAATTCCTCTTAAATGTTTCAAATACATAGGATTTCTGAAAATGTACATTGGGCATGGCTACAAACCAATATACTAAAAATAGCTCTTTTTGCCTTCAAAGGCTGTGGCTTTAAATGACTTATTTAAAATAAACACATTGAGTTGTGGAAAGCTTCTTGCATTCAGAGACATGTGACAGTTGACTGATTCCTTTTTATTGATCACCCAGCGCCATGCAGGCTGCATTTTAGAATTATCTGCTGAGCATTTGAAAGTAAAAAGCTTTGTGTTTCTGCTTTTATGGTTTTTAGATTTAACTCTGTATTTCGTCCTTGTTTTGTGTGTTTGTTGAAAGCACATATATTGTTTACAGTGTTTGCGCTTTGGTTGAATTTATTTTCTGCATGAAGCAGCACATTTGTGAAATGGTGGCCCCAATAAAATGGATTTGCAAGCAGAGCTTGCATATCCAGTTGGGGCGTTGCAGTAGATATAAGGTTAATGTCAGAAGGTGGTTTAGAGGTTTACAGCTTCATATGTATTTCAGAAAAAAGGCCTTCGCCATTTGATGTATCAGACATACAGAGCAGCAGCTAGTGGTAGACTTTGAAATTCAGATTTGTCCATGTAATCTGGACTGTTAAAGGACTGGGATCAACATATTATTAGTATTCGTATAATATCCATTAGTAAAGACCTTTCTGAAATGACTGTTGTGTGGTTAGCGGAGTATTTCTACAATAAGAATGACTTGTATTGCCCAATACAACCAAGTTGCAAATAAGACCCTAATTGTAAAGTGCCGATAAAAAAAGTCCATAAAATTCATTCACTTACTGGCTAGGTCGGTAATGCTCATCAATGGGTATATTGCAAGGTACACTATAGCAACCATTTTAAAATGTAATCTTTCAATAATGGTAAATCTGGTTGGTATAATTCATTACATTTTGCCCACTAATACAATTTTTTGCACCAGTTTACAGGGAGACCGTATAGGTGCATATTAAAACACAATGACTGGTTTAAAGCATCCATGTTGCTAATTTCCAAAATGAAAATCCAATATCTTACCTGCAAGGAAGATGGTAAATTCTTATCTCTCCTGCTTTTGTTTACTAAACCAGTCATTGGACATTGTCGCCAGTCTAAAGGGTAAAGCCCAAAGAGTATCCAGTCTTCACTAAGAATATCCCACAATGTAGTAAGGGTTTCTATGCAAAGTTCTCTCAGATTGACCTATTGACTACCACTGAACAGACTGAATTAAAAGCTGTCTACTTTTTTGCAAAAAAATTATAAATGCACATATATTTGCAGGAAAAAAAATTGTACTGTACATGAGCCTACAAAGCATCGCAATCAGTGGGTTGCAGTCTCTTTCAGACTGTCTGTACTGAGGCATGGATTTTCAATTACTGAGGTGGAAGAATTGTCTACAAGTGGACTAAGTGTGACAATCACCGCACTTGTGATCCAAATGAAATTTGCAGTGCCGCTGTAAGCTGAAGCAGAGATCTCCCTGCCGGTTGCAGTAAAGTCAGCTGGTGTCAGTTCACCATTCAGAGGTGGAAGAGCATTATCAAAGAGAATAAAGGCGTCGCTCACCAACTCGGTGCATTTAGTATGTAAATGAATGTGGCCTCAGCCAGCATCGCACCAGCCACATCCCCCTGAAATGTTTCACCTCGGTCACAGGGCTTTGTCACAAACACCAATGGCTAAAGGTAAATTGTACACTTTCTTGCCTTTGTATCTTATCTTTTGGTCTTTGGGCTCCAAGGACAAGTCTTAAGCTAGGATTTTAAAGACAAACTCAGTCCTTTTGCATAGATTCAGAGACTGATTGTGCTCCAACTGGGGTAAAGTTGCCCTGCTTTGAAGCTAGGGCAGTTTGTGACCCATAAGGAATGCCATTAGGCCTAGTGCTTTAAAGTCCTTTTTCATACATGGGTACATTATCCTCTTCCCTGGTGGTTAAAGTCAATTCGCGTGCTGACTTTGTGACTTTTGCTTAGGTGTCGTGCAATTCTTTTTAGCTAAGTGTGCTTCTTGAACAACTAGAGGTGTTTTTTCTAGGTGTGTGCCTTTAGCCTGCCCTTCAGAATGCTAGTCACAGATAGCCTGGGGAAAATTAATATATTTTTATACATCTTAAGCATTGCAGGGCAAAATAATTGGATACGTGAAAGACTTTGACTCCTAGAAGCAGTCCCCAATGCCCTGAACAGAAGTCAGAAGATGGTTTTGTTCTCTTAAAGGACAGAAAAATAAGTGGCAGAATTAGCACAACAAAAGATTCCACGTGAATGAAATCAGCCCCCTGAGATGCATGCAATCTAGAATCGTTCTTGAACTGCAAAACTGCTAAAACTCTATTACATAAACCTTAGCTAGCATGTCCAATCTCTTGTGAAACTATGTATTAACCTGTTCAGCATACTTCCCTTAGAAGAATCATTAAATATAGTTTTTCATTATGAAATGGCTTCAGTGGGGATATAGTTTTTTTTTTTTTATGTTTTTAAAAGCATATCTTTAATGTGAACCATCTTCTCTGTCAACTTTTGTATTAAAAGTAGGGCTGAAACAACTAATCGATTAATCGACAACTAATCGATTATGAAATTAATCGATTACTATTTTCATAATCGAATAATCGGCCAGTAACAACGGGGTTAGAAAAAGCTAAAATGAGTCCTTTATAGTACAAAAAGAGCAAATCGCTACTGTAAATATTACTTTCACAGTTCTACAGTAAGAAAATGAACCCCTTACATTAGTGATTATCTGCTTTTTTTTTTTTTTTTTTTTTTGTACTATAAAGGGCTAATTTTAGTTTTTTTAACCCCATTATATTACTAAACGTCTTAGACCTGGTTCACATCTATGTGTTTTTTTTTTTTGTGCTTTTTGCAGCAATGCACTACAGTTCATTTACATGGTTTCCTATGGGACACGTTCACATCTATGCTTTTTTCAGCCGCTGCGTATTTGGAAAGTGTCAAGGACTCAAAACGGTGCTTTTTTTGGTTTAATATACTTCAATGGAGAAGCTGCAGAAGAACATGTAATGTGTTTTTGTGTTTTTTTTAATCTGCACAACGACAAATTGTCCCATAAAAAATGCAAAAACACAAATCACAGCAAAATCACGTGTGCAAAAATCACAACGCACAGCAAAAAGCACTGCAGAAACAGATCAAAAGCAAACTGCATAGGTGTGTACCGAGCCTTGTGCTGGCCACTTTTTTATGCTGATCAATTCTCAGATGAGAATATTCAGACAAAAAATCTTTGTATATTCGCTGAATGAAAGAATGTTGTTTGAAATTTTCACTTGTTTTTAACATTCTGTTTTTAAAACGAATGTAAATTTCTGAACGAAAACCACATACACTATCTGAAAATTCCTTTGACCAAGAAGTTTTCTATTATTTCCAAATTTTCCCGTCACTATGGTTGGAAATGAACGTCGATTTTACCCCACTCACGATTAGAAAATCGAATGAACATTCTTAAAGTTACATTTTAAAATAACAATTACATTGTTATTCTCAGAGTGGATTAGATATTTTGCTTCCTAAACATATAGTTGGTTATTTATAATTACCACTGCATAGGGATCTTTAAGAATAAATTGCCTTTTTTTAAAACTTTTCATATTAACTAAATTATACACCACCTTTTTTTTTTTTTTTAAGGTTATTAACCGATTAATCGATTAATCGAAACAATAATCGGCCAACTAATCGATTATGAAAATAATCGTTAGTTGCAGCCCTAATTAAAAGCCTTGTATCTGTATTTAATTTGTAATTGCCGAAGTACATAAGGCATGGTTTTTTTATTTCCATGCTGATAGAAATCAATAGATTCCCTGCAAAATTATTGGCAGCCTCAACTCTTCTCTGCCTTCAACTCTACTTCGTCCTCCTCCTGCCAACTCACTGCCCAGGAGATCGCCAATCACTTCTAACAGAAGATTGATACACTTTGTGAGGCGATCTCTACTGTTCCGATACCCTTCACACTTCATGCCCACAGACACAATCATTACTTCCCTCTTTCAACCCCACCATTATAGACGAGGTTGCTAAACAACTTGCTAATGTTCAACTTACCACCTACCCTCTGGATCCTCATCCCTCACAAATGCTACATTCACCCTCTGGCTCTATGCTACACTCTATAACCCACATCTTCAATCTCTCCCTCTCTTCTGGCATCTTCCCCCAACTCTCTAAAACTTGCACTTGTCAAACCCATACTTAAAAAGCCCTCGCTGGACCCATCCAATCTTAACAACCTACGCCCCATCTCCTTGCTCCCCTTCTTATCCAAACTCATCAAACATCTGGTCTACAACCGACTGAGAATCCACCTCGCTGATAATGGCCTTCTTGACCGCCTTCAGTCTGGATACAAAATAATCCAATGGTAGGCATGTGTAGATGGTATAAACAATAAATGGTACATTTTAAAGGTTATGTTCATGTGTAACAGGCAGAATAGCAGATGAATACTAGAGGGAAAGAAGGCCACTAGATGGGGAAGTGATTACCAGACCATGGCATCCAGCTGGACATCTCCCCTGCTGGATTATATGCCAGTGACCACAAACTACAGTACCCTAATGCAGGGCTTGACAAAACCCAGGCGCCAGGTCGCAATGGCAACTGGGAATTGCATCCTGGAGCCTGGGCTAGACCGCAGCAGCGTTCTGGATTCCTGCAAAGTGCCTCCCCCCTCCGCGGGTGCATGGATTTAGGTCGGGCTGGCCAAAATTAGGCAGCGGCTTTGTGGCCCTCTGGAGCAGGATACACGCTCCTTTCTGCGAACCAGCACCCTCCTCGGGTGGGCGGAGCTGTGATGAGCATGGCGTGCTCTCACTGCCCAACCACCTCAGATATCATCTTCCCAGTTTGACTGCTGGGGTTGAGGTTGCGGGCATGATCAGTCGCCCGTTCCTTACCGCCGTTGTGGACGGGGAGTACCATCTCAGTGCTGCTCATCAGTGCCACCTGTCGGTACCACCTCAGTGCTGCCCATCAGTGCCATCTCAGTGCTCATTGGTGCTGCCCATCAGTGTCACATCAGTGCTGCCCATCAGTGTCACATCGGTGCTGCCCATCAGTGTCACATCAGTGTCACATCGGTGCTGCCCATCAGTGTCACATCGGTGCTGCCCATCAGTGTCACATCGGTGCTGCCCATCAGTGTCACATCGGTGCTGCCCATCAGTGCCACATGTCGGTGCCACCTCAGTGCTGCCTATTAGTACCACCTGTCAGTTCCCATCAGTGGCACCTCAGTGCTGCCTATTGTACCATTGATCTTGACAGACGTTGGGGGACAGGGCACGTGAGGGAGGAAATATGTGCTCGGTTTTGGATAGATTGAGTTGGAGTTATAGATGCCATCTGCAAATGGTATTGAAAGCCCTGGGAAGCTATCACCTGACCCATAGAGGAGGTGAAGATCAAGACTAGAGGCCCAATAACGGAACCTTGGGAGACCACGTAGGAAAAAAGAGTAGAGGTGATAGAAGTGTAAGTGACACTGAAGGTACAGTGGGATAGGCAGAATGAGAACCAACAGAGTACAGTCAGAGACCAAAAGAGTGTAGGAGTCTTGAGAAGGAGGGGGTGGTTAACTGTATCAAAGGCAGAGAGCTCCAGGAGAAGAGTACAGAATAGTGACTATTGATTTTAACCATTAGTAAACATTTGTGAGTTTTTAGAAAGACTTTTTATGTGGAGTGTTAAGGGCGAAATCTAGACTGAAGGGGATCAAGAAGGTTATTCTAAGTGAGGTTGTAGCTTTGTTTATTATAGATCAGGCGCTCAAGGAGTTTGGAGGAAAAGGGGAGCAAGGAGATGGAATTAAAGTTGTTAGGACTGGTGAGATCCAATAAGGGCTCTTTAGTTACGGGAGTGTCTAGTGCAGTGATGGCGAACCTATGGCATGCGTGCCACAGCTGGCATGCCGAGCCTTCTCTGTGGGCACGTAGCACGCTGCCAGGATAGGGGAGGAAATCCCCCAGTAATTCAGTCACTTTCACTGGTGTGCAGGCACGTTGTAGCCGGCTCCCTTCCTATCATGAGTGCGATCGGGCAGTGGAGCTGCAGATGTGAGTAAAGCTCCCCCGTCATGCACTGAGGGCAGCCCAGTGGAAAGGACACAGTCAGCGTGTCTGTTATAAGCAGCGCGTGATGCCTCTGAATATCGAGGAAGAGAAGAATTATCCTCCCTTCCTGGACTTGGAGAGCCAATAGGAGAGCGTCTTCCTGTACAGGGGCTCGGGCGCTGAAGCATGGCAATGTGGAGGACTTTGGCTGTACATACACAGGTAGGACAGTGCTATGGGGGAGGAGGCACAGAGGACACTGCTGTGTATGTGGGGGGGATGTGAAGGGGGCAGAGGACACAGCTTTGGGAAGGGCCCTGTATTCTGAGCACAATGCATCCATGTTATCCCTGTATTCTGAGCACTATCCCAGTATTCTGAGCACAATGCATCCATGTTATCCCTGTATTCTGAGCACTATCCCTGTATTCTGAGCACAATGCATCCATGTTATCCCTGTATTCTGAGCACTATCCCAGTATTCTGAGCACAATGCATCCATGTTATCCCTGTATTCTGAGCACTATCCCTGTATTCTGAGCACAATGCATCCATGTTATCCTTGTATTCTGAGCGTAACGCACTCCTTTGAAAAAGCACAGAAGATTTTTTTCTGAGTAGAATCGTATGTTTTTTGGTCCCTTTAGGGCTCATTTAGAGGGATAATTGGTCCCATCCTCTGTACAGAGCCGCTGGTAGGTTTAATTCCATGTTGGCACTTTGAAATAAATAAGTTGGTTTTGTGTCGCTGTTTGGGCACTCGGGCTCAAAAAGGTTCGCCATCACTGGTCTAGTGCATTTTTTGGATAGTTGGGGAAGATGCCAGAAGAGTGATTGAAGATGTGAGTTAGAGTGTAGGATAGAGCCAGAGGGTGACTGTAGTGTTTGCAAGGGAACATTGTCCAAGGGGCAGGTGGTTAGGTTGGGCATTAGGAAAGAAATATTGCATTCTCATCTATAGTAGCGGGGTTGAATGAGGCAAGTATTGGGTGTACCTGTGGACATGGAGTGTTAAGTGGGGGCGATCTCATCACAAATTTTATCTTTTTTTTAATATTTTTGAAGAGATTGGTGATCTCCTAGGCAGTGAGTGGGTTTTGACCCAGATAGATGCATTTAAGGGACAATAAACTGCTATGCTCCTTTCTGTACACTGTGACATGCATTGCATACTCCAGACTTGCACAATCCATATTCTGTACAGCTGCTTGTGTGTAGATACTGTATAGTTACGGATCTTTCATCTTTTATTTTATCAATAACTTTTTTACATCCTTACATCATGGACCCTTGTGCAGGAATGATTCTTTTCTATTGGCTCATATGGGTTAAGAATAATAAATCACATTCAGTAGATTTCAGAAATGGTTACTGCGAGGCTAATTCATCTTTTTTTTTTTTGTTCTGGGATTTGAGAATAGTCTTCTTAAAGGAGATAACGGTGGCACAATTAAATCAGGTTTTATTTTCCTCTTATCCCCAGGGCAAACATGTCAACCTGCTGATGTTTTAGGAAGTCTTGTTGATTTTTAGCATTTAAAGGTTTAATATACTTCAACAGAATCCTAGACCTTTATTAAAATGTCATTTTTGTGCCACCAATTTAAGTCTTTAAATGCTGACATGTCTGCTGGAGAAATGACAGTTCTTTTTGTTTCTTGCCTTTTTACAAATGAATGTTCTTTGTAGCTGTCTGACAGTGAAGTGAAAGCTCTAGAACATCCCTCTTTCCTACTTCAGTTGATGCACACACAATTAAATCCTCTCCTGAGTTAGTTTACAATGTGGCCTTTACAGTACCAATCCCCCCGCGCCCCCCCCCCCCCCCAACGTCCTATTTACAGTATTTATTTAGCAGTTTCTTTACACAATCTGTTGTCCTTTTTAATATACAGAATTATTAGCTACGTCATATGTCAATTTATTTTTATACTTATAAGGTCTTTTCAGAATTGATATGTATTTACTCAATAAATTACAGTGGATTTTTCATAAATTTCTGATCTACACAGGGATGTTCCAGAAACCATCAGAATTGTATGATAACCAGAAAGTCTAATATGCACATTTTATACAATTACTTTTCGTGCAAATACTAATTTGCAAGGTTTTTTTTCCCACCATAGGCTTTGGCCCTTAATGGGAAGGGCCTCTGTGTGCGTCTCCCTCCCTCTGTCCTCCTCAGTCTGTGACATGCTGAGACACATTTGTGCAGATATTTTTACCATTGGCTTCATTTCTAGAGGAATGTGGGGTTTCTTCTTTAGAAGTGAAGTCTGAGGTGAAAGTGGAGAGTCTGAGTGTGTCTCTCCCTTTCTTTCACGTGTGCCCTCATGCACATTCACATACATCTCATTCGCTTGCATGTGCCATGCTCTCTTGCTCTTGTATCGAATAAGCTTTAATGCCAAATACATTTTGGCATTGTCAAGAAGTTTTTATGGGTTGAATGGTGGAGGGTGGGAGGAATAACTCCTAGGACATTATTAGAGGTAATGGGGTCCAGTAATGTCGTCAGGTTAAGAGATAATACAACCATTTGCCGACCAGGCTTTTTCTGGCACTTTTTTTGTTTACAAGTTTTAAATCAGTATTTTTTGATAGAAAAATTACTTGTAACCCCCAAACATTATACATTTTAGCAGAGACCCTAGGGCAGGGGTAGGCAACCTTGGGCTTCCAGCTGTGGTAAAACTACAAGTCCCATGAGACATTGCAAGACCCTGCCAATGACAGGTATGACTCCTAGAGGCAGAGGCATGATGGGATTTGCAGTTTCACCACAGCTGGAGGGCCAAGGTTGCCTAAACCTGCCCTAGGGATTAAAATGGCGATCGTGACTATTTTTTGTGACTTGGTATTTGGCAGTGGTTTTGCAAATGCAATTGCTTTGAAAAAAAATACACTTTAATGAATTAAAAAACAAAACACAATAGTTACTCCAATTTTTTTGTAACATGTGAAAGATAATGTTATGCCGAGTAAATGGATACCTAGCCTGTCACACTTTAAAGCTGCATGCTAGTGGAATGGTGACAAACTACAGTACCTAGAAAAAAATCTCCATAGGCGACGCTTTAAATGCCTTTGCAGGTTACCTGTTTAGCGTTACAGAGGAGGTCTAACACTAGAATTATTGCTCTTGCTTTATTGTTCATGGCGATGTCTCATATGTGGTTTAAATACCGTTTACATATGCATGCGCGACTTACGTATGTGTTTTTGCTTCTGTGCACCAGCACCGCTGGATGGAGGTGGTTTAAAAATTTTATTTATTTTATTTATTTTTACACTGTCCACTTTTTTTAAAAATTTTTATTTATGTTTATCACTTTACATTCCTTGTAAGAGGAATAAAACACCCTTTGTAATAGAATTAAGGATGGCAGGTCCTTTGTATGGAGAGATCTGGGATCAAAAAGACCCCAAATCTCCTCTTTACCTTTTTAAAAGCAAAAGATTAAAAAAAATGTATTTTATTGATCTTTCGCTTTAAAAAAAAAATTGTTTGCTTCCAGCCTGGACCGGAAGTGACTTCATGACATCTCTCTGGTCCTCCAAGGCCATAGTCGTTCAAGGAGTGTTAACTATGGGAGCAGCCGGCCGTACCGTCGGATCATTTCTAGGCTGAAATGGCAAACTGTAAGCCAGAGAAGAGAAACACTGGCGTGTAGCAGGATGGGGCGTCCCCTCCCGCCGCTTCAAAAACCGTTCCAGCGGTTTATGAGCCACTCGGACTGGTTTTATTGGAAAGCCAGCTGGCTGCTGAAAAAAACGGTACTAGGGTTATGGCTGATATCTTCAGCCATTATCCCGGTAAATCACTTGAAGACCACAATTTATAAATACAATACGTATTGCGTGGATAAAGATGATAGGAGGTGAGGCCAGGCAAGGGATATTTATATGTCCAGTTTTTCTTGTCCCCGAGTCCCCCCGTTTTTTGGAATTCTGTAACATATTGTGCATCTATTTTAACTGTTGACTTATCTTCTCCCAGTAGACTGTGGAGTTTCCTCTGTTCTTCTATAGAAGTGAAGTCAGGGATGAGAGCAGAGAATTTCTGGAAGTGTCTCTTACCGAGTACCTGGGGCTGGAATGGTTTGGTGCACTACAGCTATGTCTGGATGAAAAATTGAAGTACTGAGCAGGCAGACTGTTCTTTATACTCCTGGTACACATCTCACTGTAACTTGTTTGTTGGTGCACTGTTTAGTGCAATCTTATTTTTAGATAGAGTAGGGAACTTTGGTGTGTTTTTTATTGTGGATTGTTATCTTGGTGGGGTGATTCACTGTTGGTGACTCTTGCCACTTAACAGAAAGTGACAACAGATCCTAAATGTGTTAGTTGACAAAAGGAACCACATTGCACACACAAGTAGATATCTTGTGACTCTAAAAAGATTTCCTTTTTACTTCTTATGTCTCTGATGGTAGAAGTGAGGGGAAATCTCACTAATGGGACCCAGAGAACAAAAAAATGTGGGTTGGGAGGGAGGAGGACTTGTTCGTTCCAAAATAAATTGCCTAAAGAGCAAAAAAGTAGCTTACTAAACCTGATCAACTTCCTGAACTTAATTGATGTAGTATTATTATTTAATATTTCTATACATTTTTTAATATACAATTTGTACATTGTATTGATTTATTGGGAAATACTGTGATTCTTTGCTATATTCTTAGTGTTTGGTATGGTTAATAGTGTAGTCACACTGTAGGATCTTTTATTGTCTTGCTATGCCTTTTCTCTCATATTTCATTCTCCTGGTAAATGTGTCATTTATTATGCAAGTCCTTGAAAGATGATTTTGTTGGAAAAGCTTGACATTTTAAAGTTAATTCCAGGTTTGTAGCTGCTAAGTGGTGAATCTATTTAATATTATTTTTCTGCTGCTGTGAACTCATTGAAGAGTGACAGTAGCTGGTGTCACCGACCCTTCATTCTGTTGCTCCATGCCTCAGTGATCAATTAGGACTGTGTGCTATCACTGCTCACTATGGCATAAAGACATTTGACTAAATAAGAAAAGGCAATAGAAACTGGTTAGATTGTCGAGGAATGCATTTGTGTGAATTATATTACAATTCATTCTGTAGGTGTTTTTTATGGAACTTGCATTCCAGGAGGGGATGAAGCGCTGAATACTGCTGCGTGAGGCAGCAGTAGGTTGATAAGCTAGACAGTCTGTCATGGCTCTGTGCTGCTGGGGTTTTCTAGATACGATTATATCATCTACACTTCTACTGTATATGCTTTTCAGGCATTTAAGTAATTATACGTGTCTTGGCTGTGTAAATCACTCATGCTACTTCTATACTTTTGTTATATCTACTAATAGCAGTATACAACTTTATTCATCCATTTGCAAAGTGCTAGTCCATTTGACCAGGCAACCTGTGCATTTTGTTCCATAGGGTTTATCTTGGTTAATAGACTTGATTTTGCAATAGAAAGATTGTCTATCCCAGCCATTCTCAATTAGGATTGCATGGAACCCTAGAGTTCCCCCAGATGTTGCTGAGGGTTTCTTCAGCTGTTGACCTCCCATTTGATGGTACTTGCATATTTCTGGGGTCAAGAGGCAGCTGAATGAACCCAATAATCTCTTTGGCTGTCTTGAGGGTGGCATTCTGACAATCACTGTAAGGAAGGCATTCTTCCCAGTAGCCATCAATGTAAGGGACATTTTTCACACTGGCCATCAATGGATTAATTTTAGCAAGGGTTCATCAAGACTTGAAAAATGATTTCTTTTTTGTTTACAAACTTCTATTGCAAAAAGTGGTGAAACGAGAGCAAAATCCAGCATTCAATGGATACATCCAAAATAGTTCAATAAAGTTAGCAATAGAAAGTGCACATCTGTTGCATCCAATAAGCCATCCATATAGAATGCAAAATAAGAAAAAAATGACTATAAAAATAAAGTTAACAATAAAGCACTTTTAAAGCACAGTAAAGAGATTAAGTAAGTTCAAATGCACACAAAGGATCAAATTGAGTAAACATACTTGACCTACCTCCATGCTATGTTTATTTTCTGATATCTAGAAAGCCTACTACAGAATAACTAAATATCACTTTTTTGAAGGTAGATAGTCTAAAAAAAAAATGGACCCCATTTTGCATCCAAACAGGATATTGATTCTTGAATTGTGAAACATTTGTTCCTTCAACATAATCGTATCCATTCTGGAGATGATCTGCATAAAGGGTACAGACAATGACTTCCATTGGTATGCAGTGACCCAGTGCATGGCTACACATAAGGTATATATAATTCTTTCCAAAGGGCATAGATCAGGGGTAGTCAGAGAAAAACTGACATTGTTTCAGAGTTAAAGTGATTTGTTTACTAGCAAATTTTGTTTACTAGCCCAAACTGGGACCACCCTCTCACAGATCCAAAACGTATGCAAAAATGACCCAGCTTGAGAGCAGCCACAGAAACCATGAGATGGGACTTGGGTATAAATAATAGAAAATTTAAAAGATTAAGTGGGGTAAAATGCCAACTAGTGAATAATTCAAGTGTTGTTGTATATTGTATTGACAACGATCAGGTACACTTCCTAAGATTGGTCCACATGGTATCCCACTCCTGCTCTGAATTGCTCACCAAGCTCCTCTTCCCATCTAACCATGTAGGGGAGGTGGTATCTGAAGTAGGAATAAAATATAGGGACGAAATCCATCCCCTCCCACGAGGGCACATCTGACATATTTTCATTCATAGTATAGGAGTCTGGAGGGGATAGTGCATGTGTGATGAAAAAATGCCTTTTTTGTAAATGGTAAAATTCAGTAGGGGGGGGGGGGGGGGGGGCGGAATAGCGTTCAATTGTTGGAGTTGCGAGAAGGATATAAATGAGCAAATCTCTTGGAAATGTGAAAGGTTGGTTACTGCATGAGACCCCCATCAATGAAAGTCATTAGGTCTTGAAAATGTTGATACAAATCTTGGGTCTCCCAAGAATGAGGACCATGGAGAAAATTTAGAGATCAGCTGATATTTAGCTTTTTATAGAGACGCCAAAGTGATTGACCTACTAACATGCTACATTTCACCAACTCCTGTACCAAAGGTGCTGAAGACCACAATAGACCGGGTAAAAAATTATTTCAAGGGTTTCTCTGGGGTAAAAATGTTGAGGGGCTTCTCTAGCTACTGTACAAATATGGATAGAAATTGCGCAGGTGAAAAATTAAGTAATCAAAACAGCAGCTGGCAATTACACAACAGAACATTTGTACAAAAAAAAAAGAAAAACAGAATTGCCATGCTAAAATAGGAGATGATGAAACCAAAATTCAAATTTATGTATACAGTAATAAGTCCATGAGAACTTCTAAAATATTCAAATCCGTGAAGAAATCCAACATAAAGTTCTTAAATGTTTGTGTCTCAGTGATGGTAAACAATTGAACGCCGAAAGTACACCTTCCACCGTGAAAAAAAAAAGGCTGTGCCCTTTCCAGATGACTAGACTACATGTTATAGGAGCCTAGTAAAGTGTGGATTGGTGTAATATGTACAATCCGTCCTTTGGGTAAAAATGGGATGATGGAAGTATCAACACAGGTGGCTGCTCTTTGTTTCTCGCTCCTAAGTCCGATCTCTCCGGAAGTTTCTCCTTCAACTTCTTGTCTGTCTGACTGCAGCTCCATGTCCTTTCACATTTTTTTTTTTTTCCCGGCGGAAGGTGCACTTTCGGGGTTCAATTGTTTACCATCACTGAGAAACAAATATTGAACTTTATGCTGGATTTCTTCACGGATTTGAACATTAATATTTTAGATCTTCTCTAGCCACTGCCTTGACAGCTTAAAATGGTACTCCAGGAAAAGGGATAAATACACATTTTAAAGTTATTATGTCTACTGTTTTACATGTACAAATATAATTATTTCTGTTCAGCCAGTCTTGTGATTTACACTCATCTGACACACCACTCAGCCAGGCAGGTAAGTTATTTGGTGGTTCAGAAATTTGACTTCGTCACCTTTTCACTTCAACCTGCTAGGTGATGATGCTAAATTATTCCCAGCTATGTCCAACTAGCAGGGATGTGATGCTTTTGTACTGCCAGTGTATGTCGGCACAGGCAGCATCATGTCAATTTGTAGCATAATCGGGGGCGTGGCCTAGACGGGCATGTGAGCGGACGCATTACACGGAGCTCCCGCCACTGATCCTTCTAACATCCTGAACCCGCTTCTGATCCGAACCCAGAACCGAACCACCAGCACACCGCGACCCCGCAGAACGCCTCACAGCATCGGCGAACGATTTAGGAGGCCCAGAATGACCAGAAAGGGGGAGAAAGGAGCAGCAGAAGCGGCGGCCATGGATGGCCAAGATGGCGCCGGCCCTCCTCTGCCACAGCGTGCGGCTCGCAGCACAGACAAGACACAGGAACCGAGCGGTAAGGCAGCAAAGTCTGCCAAACAGTGGGGGAAAGAGCAGCCCAGGGATATGGTATATTATGCCCAAAAGATACAGGGACAGAGCGGTGCCACCCCCCTGAATCAGCAGTCACTGGCAATGGACACTGAGGGAAATGAAGGCGCCATGGCACTAGATGACACGCTGCCATTAGAGGGCTCCCTGATCCTCAATGCAGATGGCTCTGACTCCATGCAGGAAGAGACACAGCAGCCTACATTAAGCGATATTCTGCGGGTGGTACAGAGTTGCACAGCGTCTGTAAATGGACTTAAAATGCAATTTGGGAGCCTCACTGTGACTGTCTCTCTCCTGCGCCATGACATCCAAAAGATTAGGGAGAGAACCACAGCGGTGGAGGGAAGGATCAGTGAGGTGGAGGATATATTACCTCCCCTCACTAGAGATACTAGAAGTGCATTACAGCAAGCAGCCCAGGCCAACGCCAAAAATGACGACATCGAGAATCGTCTCAGGAGGAATAATGTACGCATAGTGGGGCTCCCAGAGAAGGTGGAGGGAAGGGACCCCACAGCATTTACAGAAATGTGGTTACAGGACATATTTGGCAAAGATGTTTTCACCGCGCTCTTTGCAGTGGAGCGAGCACACCGTACACCACTGAGACCCCTCCCCCCAGGCAATCCACCTAGATCAATGCTAGCCAGACTCCTGAACTATAAGGACAGAGAAATAATACTTCGATTAGCCAGGGAGAAGGGTGCAGTGCACTATAACGGAACAAAAATCTCCTTTTATCCTGACTTCTCGGCCGAGGTACAGCGCAAAAGGGCCAAGTTTGCGGAGGTAAAGAAAAGACTGCAGAAGATTCAAGTCACATATGCCATGTTATACCCAGCCAAATTACGCATTACGGCAAGAGGTCAGTCCACATTCTTTGAGTCTGCAGCCGAAGCGTCCGCCTGGTTGGACCGCAACGAGCAGGATCAAAGGAGGAGAAGAGAGGCAGATATGGGAGAGTGAACGACACTACGAGAAGCTGGGAAGTCGGTCAGTCATCACTAGATGTTTTCTAGTCTACAACATATTTTGCGGGACAATGTTACTATTCCACAAAGTTAACGCGCGACAAGAGCTTTGTTCACAAGAGATGTACCAAGAAACGGCAAATACCAAGGTGGGATAGCTGTACCCACAGGAACTTTTTTGAAAACTCAAGTTTTGGCCCAGTTGAAGGGGCTGGTTAAAATGTGCCCGGTTGGCACCAGTTTACAGCACAACTTAAGATGCACAGACGGAACGGGGGAATCCCCCCCCTGACCACTTTGGGAAAATTGCTCACATCCACGGTACAGGCGCCAAAACATGGAACACACAGTTTCGGTTAGGAAGGACACTTCTGAATATGAAGACATCACGCACATTCTTCCACAGCTGCCTCGGGTCGTCATTACCAAACAACACTGAAGGCTACTCCGGGACTATCTGGGTCATCGAGAATTGCACTGATACTCTGCGGCCAGGAGATATGGCGAAGAAACAGGATCACCCAGGACTTGTCACAGTACAACATCAAACATGGCTAACACCCCAGTTGTGACATGGAACGTCCGAGGTGTCCATGATCCCTTGAAACGTACCATGATAAGCACATGCCTGAAAAAATTTCACCCAGCAATAGTGGGCCTCCAGGAGACTCATCTAACAAAGGATACAGTCAGTTTTCTGCAGTATTCCTGGGTGGGCAAGGCCTACCATTCCACTCACACTGCATATTCTCGCGGGGTGAGTGTTCTGGTACATATGTCCTTGGCCTACCAGGAACTAGATGCTGTTATTGATTCCATGGGCAAATATGTGTTTTTGCATTGCAGGTTGTATACTTTGACGTTGATATCGGTGTTTGTGTATATACCTCCTCCGTTCTCCAGGGAAATCCTGCAGCTCCTCTTGACTTACCTAGTTGACAAACCTGATGTCCCAATAATGATCATGGGTGACTTTAATGGTTACTTAGATCCCAGACTAGACAAGCATCCCCCGGCACGGCCACCCTCGGGAAACAGGGGCACTATTCTGAGCAGATTACTGATAGAAGTGGGTTGGATAGACTTATGGAGAGCTAAATACCCTACTACAAAACAATTTTCCTGCTTCTCCAAAACCCATGGGTCACTTTCCCGTATTGACCTGTGTGTGGGGTCCCCTCAACTCTTGAGTGTTATGCACAAGGTAGAATATTTACCCCCGGGGGGGGTCTCTGATCACGCCCCTTTGGTTGCTTATCTTGTTACTAGACCGGCGACCACACTACCGAGAGCACCGTGGAAGCTGAATGCTTTTTGGCTAAAGCTTTTCACCTCTCATGACAGAGTAGCGCAACAGATAGAACAATACTTTTTTGACAAACGGAGACAAACTGACTTATTAATAAGATGGGATGCCTTTAAGGCCTGCCTGAGAGGCACATTTATAGCTGAAATTGCTGACGTAAAACACAATTCCGCAGCCTTACTGATACAGGTGGAGGACCGGGTAAAGCAATTGGAGCTTGCTTTTATTTTAGACTCATCAGAGTCCGAGAGGGAGGCATGGATGTTGGCTCAGGAATCCCTGGACCGGTTGAGGGCCTCCGCCGCGCAACGTAAACGGTTCTTTACTAAACAAGCGTTCTACGAAGAGGGTGAAAAAACTGGTAGATTGTTAGCTAGGATAGCCAGATCTCAACAGTCGTCCCCTGCTATAGGAGCGCTACGTAGTTCCTCGGGGCGCCTGGTGAATGAACCGGAGAAAATTATAGAGGAGCTAGCTTCCTTCTACGCAGAGTTATATAAGCCGTGTGACAGCTATACAGATGAGGAGCTGCAGACATACATGGACACTATAACGCTTCCAGCCCTGACCCACCAGGCGAGGGGGGAGCTGGAGGGACCAATTTCACTGGATGAACTGAGGGAGGCGGCTGCCTCTTTTCCTACATGCAAGGCCCCCGGGGACGACGGGCTCCCCATGGAGATCTACACCCAATATGGTGAAATTATCCTGCCTAAACTGCTTGAAGTATTAAATGCATCCTTTAAATTGGGAAGGTTACCAACCACTATGACTAAAGCTAACATTATACTATTGTTGAAAATGGGTAAGGACCCCTTAGATCCGGGCTCCTATAGGCCTGTATCGCTCCTTCAGAGCGACATTAAATTACTAGCAAAAGTACTGGCCATGCGGGTTAATAGGATTGTTAGAACAATAGTTCACTCAGATCAAGCAGGATTTATGCCTCGTACATCCACAGCGACCAACCTTAGACGTCTATACCTAAACATGCAGACCCCCTCGGAGTCTGTGGGACATAGAGCCTTGCTGTCTCTTGATACCAACAAGGCATTTGACAGTGTATGCTGGAGATATCTGTGGGCGGTTCTGGCCAAGTTTGGGTTCGGGCCCAGGTTCATCATGTGGGTTAGGCTATTGTACGATACACCCCGGGCGGCTATACGTGTGGCGGATCGAATGTCTCATGCCTTTGGGTTGAGCAGGGGGACCAGACAGGGGTGCCCTCTGTCCCCCCTGCTCTTCACACTGGCCATAGAGCCCCTGGCAGCTCAGGTGAGAGATTGCCCACAGATTAGAGGTTTCCGATATGGTGGATTGCATGAAAAAATCATGCTCTACGCCGACGACATGCTTTTGTTTTTGGAAGACGCAGAGGGATCCCTGGACCAGGCAATGTCACTTATAACTGAATTTGGCCGTTTTTCAGGCCTCACTATCAACTGGACTAAATCTGCCTTAATGTTTATAGACGGTTCCCCAATGACCAATGTGAGACCCCCGACTCAGATACCGGTAGTTTCTACCTTTAAATATTTAGGTATACACATCTCGCCTAGACTTACGGACTTCTGTAGCCTAAATGTCTACCCCCTGATGTCACGGTTTAGAGATAAGATAAATGTGTGGAATAAACTTAAGATGTCTCTGGCAGGAAAGGTGAACCTCATAAAAATGATTCTGATGCCTCAATTTCTATACTTGCTACACAACACGCCTGTAGTTATCACGCTGAAAATTTTCAGGGTGGTTAACTCCTTATTCCGGCTGTTGCTGTGGCATACCAAACCCCCCAGAATCAAGTTGGAACAGTTGCAGCGCTCAAAGGAGGGAGGGGGCCTGGCCCTACCAAACCCTTGGATATACTATCTAGCGGCTCAGCTGCAACATCTGATAGGTGCCATGGCCCCTCTGCCGCTGGGCTCGTCTGCTAAGCTTATGCTGGTGGGCACAGGGGCGGAGTCAATACCCGAGGGATTGGAGGCCCACCTTTTTCAAAGACCCAATAAAAAAATGCCCACATATACACTTCTGCAGAAGGTATGGAACAAAGCTAAACAACTACAAAACGTTTTGGGCTTTACTAAGTATAGCCCGATATGGGAAAATAAAACATATGTTGAGCTTGCTAAGCTCCAACAGGGGCACAGATGGCGCTGTAGAGGTATCACACATATGTACCAGATTTTCAGTAATGGAACACTGTTATCGTTTAAGGATTTACAAGATAAATACTCCCTGCCTATCGGTATGTTGTTTTACTATCTCCAATTGAAGCATGCAATCAAAGCACAAGGGGATGCAACTGATTGGTCCCAATCCCCCACACCGGTTTTTCATATAATGCAGGAGGCGTCGGAGACCAAGGGCATAATTTCACAATGCTATAACATGTTATTAGCCTCATTGTTAGAGGGATATCCCACAAAGGCGGCTGCTCAGTGGGAGGCGGATTTGGGCCCCTTATCGGGGGAGGTGTGGGAAGAAGCTATGCAAGCAGTTAACTCCTGTTCACTAAACGTGGCACAGAAGGTATCCCAACTCTGTATTCTATTGAGAGTACACTATACCCCTGTAAAGTTTTATATAGCATGGGCAAGGCTCCTGACTCATTGTGTGGCAGATGCAGGGCGGCGTCTGGGGACTTGATTCACCTCCTCTGGCGATGCCCCAAACTCCATAGGTATTGGACAGAGGTCCTGGCTACACTAAACCAGGTGTTCCAGGTCAATGTCCCACTAGATCCATTGTGTTGCTTACTGGGAGTTCTGGAGGGGGTGATTGCGGAGGAGGTGACGAGAGTTGCTTTTGCACGTGCGTTGTTCCAGGCCAGAAAGGTAATACTGATGGGATAGAAGTCTGCTGTGCCACCTAATAGCAAAACATGGATACTAAATATGGGAAAAACGCTTATAATGGAAAAATATATTTACCAGCACAGGGGTAGTCCTGGAAAATTTGACAGATTGTGGGACCCGTGGTTGGATGTGCCCGGAATAAGCCCCATGGAATTGGTACAGATGAGGCTGCTAAGAAGTGTTTAAAGATATCACAGGTAGATGCTGAGAGTGTGTATTGGAGAATGGAGGAGGAGGGTGTGTGGATATTGGAGAATATGTTATCGATTTAACTAGGGGGGACATATAGTCCGAATGTTGACAGTTCTAAGATGCAAACTATAACTCCTTTTTGATGGCTATATTACTATGTGGGTAAAAGAAGTGCTGACTATGGTGCATATATAAATGTAATGTATGTTTTTTTTTCATATGAGCAATAAAACCTTTTATGATTTAAAAAAAAAAAAAAAATTGTAGCATAATCAGGAAGAAGTTGCATCTATTGTAAAGCTTTACCTCACCAGTAGAAATTAGAAAAAATAAATAATTTTACAGTTGTAATAATGCATACAACGTTGCAAAAAATTGGTGTTTTATATCTGCCTGTTCACCTTTTCAGCTCTTAGACCTCTTCACAAAGTTGATGGACTCAAAGCTGTCCGTTGGCAAGAAAATTTTACCAGTGAAGACAGATATTAGAACTGCCTGTTGTCATAAGTATAGTAAGCCAAAGCTGTGAGTTATGCTGCCGATTTTTAAAGTATTATTTTTCTGAACAGATTGTAAAAGAAACCTTTTTACATGCCAAAAGATTTATTCAACCATCTCTACCGATTTTATTGCTCTGCTTCACTTATCTCCCACTGAACCTTAATACTGCTGAATTATAACATGCTCAAATCTGACGTATCCACTGTCAAGACTGTTTTATAGCCAGCATTTGGTCTTGTTATGAGAACATCATGGGCGTCCGCAGAAATTTTTTCAGGGGGGGGGGGGGGGCGCATCATTTTAGGGTCAACCATGCACCGCCCTTTTTCGACAATGTCATTATCACATTATCATGGTCAGAGACTGCAGACATAGTACAGTCCCTAGGATAAGTAATGGATAATGGCCAACAGGCCCTTTTACCAGACCCAGCGAAACTACAGCAGTGATCCCTCCGGCTGGACGATCGCTCACTCTGGGTTCCCCGGGGGCGACTCTGGTCAGTAGTGTAGCATGTCTGTACCCTGGTAGTGGCTCAGTCTTTCTCTCTCTGCTGGCACTGGGCAGCATGGCTTTCTCTCTGGCGGTGCTGGGTAGCGTGGCTCTCTCTGGTGACCCTGGGCAGCGTGGCTCTCTCTCTGACTTCCACCCAGCACACTCCTCATTCTTTGTCCTGTAGCACTCTCTACCTCAGCTTTTTTGCAGGCTGCAGTCTGTCTCTCTTGATCGAGCTGTAGCCTCCTCCCTGTGGAAAATGTGGCCGCTAATCTTTGGCACTACATGTCCCATGATGCTCTCCTCTCCTAGTCTCCTATGTTTGGCCCTCCAGTTATGGCCAATAGGGAAGGAACGGAGTGGGCAGGAAGCTGGGCGGGGAACCTGGCGAGTGCCGCCGTCTCTTCTCCCTGAACCACCTCCCAATGGGTCATTGCAGCAAAACAGCCAGTTGGGAAAGCTGATGCTCTGTGGACATTTAAAAACATTCTTGCTTAGAAAGTGGCCAGCACTTCGGGTTCTGGCGCCGCATGGAGTAGCTGCACCTCCTCACAGCTCCCGCACTGAGGACACTAAATCGGCCTATAAAAACCTGCCCAGAAGCCAAACACCCTCGGCCACCTTGGGCACATACACACGCTATATGGACCGATTCGTGGAGGTCCTCGGCTCCCGCTCCAATACGGCCCTGACGGCGCCGCCGGCCCAGCCGCAAATCGAGGCCCCGACTTCGGCCTACATGGAAGCTCACACAGGCGCGCAGCAGCAGACGGCGGAGATGGAAGTAAGTGGAAGCACAGCTCCACACACATCCCTTCAGGCATCCCCTGCTCAGCCACACTCTCAAGCCTCCTCTCCTCAAGCACCCTTCTCTCAGGCCTTTTCCATGTCAGCCACATCTCCACAGCTTGCCGGGGACCATGAAACAGAGCGCATTGCACAGTCAGTGGCAGCCCTTCTGTCCCCCATGATATCTGAATCAGTGGAAAAGGCTGTAAATGCGATGAAACAGATAAAGGCCCAGCTAGGAGAACATAACACTAGGCTAAACAAGCTAGAACATCGCCAATCAAGCATGGAAGAAGAGATGTACCAAGCTCAAGCCACGGAACAAGCACAAGACAAATCAATACATAATGCAAAAACTTGACGATTTGGAAAACAGATCCAGAAGGAGCAATCTGCGATTCGCGGGGATACCCGAATCGCTCCAAGCATCTGCCCTAATGGACTTTTGCTCTCAATGCATCCCCGAGGCGCTAGGCCTAACAGGCTCTTGCACGGTGGAACGCGCTCACAGGATGGGGTCGTATAGTGAAGAACGCAAGTACCCTCGGCCCATCATAGCCAAATATCTGAACTACGCTGATAAGGCTCTAATCCTCCAAAAATTCAGACAAACCCGCTCGCTTCAAATTGACGGGGTGAGGGTCCTGATTTTTGCTGATTATTCCATCAAAGTCTCCAAGAAACGCAAGGCCTTTCAACAGATATGCTCTGAACTCTTTAAACAACAAATCAAATTCACCCTAGCCTTCCCGGCTACCCTACGCCTTAAGACACCCAGCGGGGACCAGCTTTCCTTCCAGGAACCCTCAGAAGCAGAAGCCTACATGCGGTCTTTGTTTCTCAACGCTCAACAACACACCCCTTCAAAAGGCACTCAAATCAACCGCTCCCTGGATCAAGGAAGCCCGCGCAAAGACTCTCCCAAGCGCTTCAGATCCTCGGTCCCGGACCAGCACCACTACACCTCGCTGAACAGAAACCTGCATCCTACCTCTCTGGTCTCAAAAAATTTTGGACAGTAGATTCCTCTGTCCCCCCTCAGGTTCCTCCTATCTTCTTTCGCACAACAACACGTAATGTATAATGTTTTTATATACAGCTGTTTTTCAATTTTCTAAGTTATATCTTAGTAGTTACTTCTCTAAATATGTTCTTTACCTCCTCCTGGCCTCACTGTGTACGGCTAACTGCACCCCCCCCTCTCCCCCAAAACTATGACCCCTTGGTGCTTACACAAACATCTGTCTCACCTCCAAGGGCTTTCTGGGGATATACCGCAACTGTCCCGATATGGGAGTTGACCTACACAGTGACTCCATGCGGAAAAAAGCGAAGTTTCCATGTTTAATTGTTTTAATTGTGATACTCTCCTTCATGTTTCTCCCCGTATATGTTAAACCCCCACACTCCTCCCTCTCTCCCCCAAGGCCCTTACCAAACCAAGTGCACTTTTATTCTAATTCACCTCCCATATAACATCATGCCACCGGACACAGCTGGTACATTACCATACCACCCACACAATGTTAAACCAAACCTATCAGCACATACCCCCTTTCAACCCCCCTAATATGAAAATAATCTCATGGAACGTAAAGGGTCTCGGATCCCCCCAAAAAAGAATGAAAATCCTAAGGCATCTCAAACGGCTCAAAGCCGATATAGCACTACTACAGGAATCGCACTTATCAGCCCCAGACTTTCATCGCATGAAGAAGCTCTGGGTAGGCACTGTTCTAGGCTCAGAGGCAGCTGGACGCAAAGCTGGCGTTCTCCTACTCATACACAAGAACCTCCCTTGCACAGTCCTGTCTGTGAAAAACGACACACAGGGCCGTCTACTCACGGCTCACGTCAAATTAGGTTCCAAAGAGCTAGTAATAACTAATGTTTACGCCCCCAATAACCCAGGCAGACAATTTTACACTGAACTAACCAGTTGGCTACTAGACAACACGCATCTCCCCCATCTGGTCGGAGGAGATTTTAATGACACTCTCCATCAGTTAGATGACAGATCCTCTCCAAAAGGTCCAAAACAGGGCACTAACCCCCCAGCCCCCTCCCTCCTGGCCAACACCATGGAGTCCATCCGCCTCCAGGATTTATGGCGCCTCTCCCACCCGGCAGACAGGGAATTCACTTTCTACTCCAATCCACACAAAATATTTACTAGGATAGACTATCTCTTTTGGCTCTGACAACCTTCTCCCTTTCCTCCAGAACTCCACTATCCACGACATAACCATTTCTGACCACGCCCCTATAGAGGTGACACTAGACAACCTAGACTTACCCCCACACCCCAATATATGGCGATTCCCATCCTACCTGCATAACAACACTGAATTTTCAACATTTCATCTCAGACGCATGGGCTGAATACTCCTCAAACAACTCCCCACACATACACGACCCCAACCTATTCTGGGATGCTGGTAAAGCATTCCTAAGGGGCCGTATCATATCCTATGCAACCTCTTTCAAACGCAACACCCTAACTGAATACAAAGAGGCTAGCTCTCGCCTACATCAGGCACAACGAGAACTGTACACTAAAGACTCCCCAGCTGCACGCTCTGAATGGCAGGTAGCAAAAAGAGAATTTTGACACTTGGGTAAACACCCTGGAAAAAACCAAGAAGGCCTATTTAGATGCTACATTCCATAAGTTTGGAAACAAAGCAGGAAAACTCCTATCCAGATTATGCAAAGGTCCATACTGCCCCACCCACATCACATCTCTACGTGATAATACAGGCGCCTCTGTACATGCCACAAAATCTGACTGTACACAATACTATATTGTTAATGTATTATTTGAAAATAAAATAAAAACTTTTTGAAAAAAAAAAGTGGCCAGGCCCATTCCTTTGATCATGTTGTCATTGGGCAGCACAGATCACAGGTGAAATTTAAAGAGCCAATCACTGTGATCACAAGTGTAAATGCTGACTGTTTGTGTTTTTATACACAATCAGCCCTAAACTTTCTCAACAGCTAAAGAAAGAGAGGAAGCAACATGGAGCTGATTTTATGTGTACGCAAGGTTCAATGTCAACCTTATCTCAACCACCATCCTGCAACAAGTTTATTTTATGGTTGTAAATCCATAATTGGGTCCATAGCAGGGATAGAACACAGGTTGTATGTCCTAAACATAGTGAATAAGGCAGAACTCTAGAAAGAATCTTAACTTCTTAATTCTATGGAATACATAACAGTCTATGCAATACTTTAGTCTTATAGCTGAAAGCATCCTTTACATACACAATTTAGCAAATGTCCTCCCTTTGTATCTCATGCTCACAGAAGATTGGGGCTGTACACCAGATCAGTGTATTTCTACAGCAGGTACAGCCAGGTGTTCCCAATTAGCTGCGTACAGGAAGCCTGTACAGATCAACGACCAGCTGACACTGTCTGCAGCTGTTCGCATGTAATCACAGACGGAGTGATTACCTGTGGTTAGAGATTAATGTTCACCTCTGGTGCAGAGTGTTTGCTTCCAGGGGAGCATATCTGTCCCTAACTGCATTGTCACTGATTTGTACTGGCTTACTGTCTGCTGCTGATCTGAACACCAGGCTGTGCCTGCCACAGAAATACACTGATCCAGGCATTTAATAGCCCTAACTGGCTGTGCGCATGAGGCTTTATTTAATTGTTGTAATGGTAATCATGCATATGATGGGTAACTATAGAAAAATAAGGCTGTTGAAGTCTTGAACCTGGAACTGTTTTGGCTCTTCTAGGGACTCGAAGACTTGAGTTTACATAGGTGATCTATTCCAGCCATGCTTGCATAGGTGATCTATTCCAGCCTCTCTCCTGCTGAGTGCCCGCACAGCAACCAGCTTGCTATGGGGGCACCGCTGCCCCCGCTGCTCTGTGTGTCCGTCCATACACAGCTCCGGCCCCGCCCCCTCTCTCTCCTCATTGGCTCACTCACTTTGACAGCAATGGGTGCCAATGGCACCCTGCTGCTGTCTCAGCCAATAAGGAGAGGGAGTCCCAGACAACTGAGCCTCTTGTGAAACATCGCTGGATCTAGATTGGAGTCAGGTAAGTATTAGGGGGCACACAGAAGGTTTTTTATCCTAATGCATAGAATGCATTAAGATGATAAACCTTTTGCCTTTAGAAGAACTTTAAATGGCCACTTGGAGCAGTTGTTTTGAGAGAAGGTTTTAAAATGCCCTTGGTTGCAACACGCATGTGTGCATGGCAGGAATGCTCACACGGCCTGTAATTGTGCTGCAGCAGTATTTCAAGCTTTGGCCTGCTTCTCAATTCCAGCATGTCTCCATTTCCAAAAGATTGTGGATAAAAATGTTATCGACTTGAGGTGTCTACTTTCCAAAGAAGGGTCATTTTGAGGGTATTTGATACATTTTGATGAGTAAGGGAAACCTCCCTTTTTTTTTTTTTTATAGTAAAAAGTGATCAATGTCCCAAAAAGAAGGCTCTATTTGTCTACAAAAAAATTATATAACATTAATTTGTGTACAGTAGTTTATTCTCTTGCTGAGGACATTTGGCTTGATTTACCTACAGTATGTGTAGCCAGCCTGTGTTTTATATTGAATAGTGGAACTGTTTGTTTTTATAAACCTACAAGGTAAAGGTGTGTGTGTTGTGTTTTTTTTTTTCCCCCCATGATTCCGTAATGAGTTCTTAAGGGTAGATGAGGCTGGTAGCAAACCACTGAAGTAACCAAATACCAATTTATGTGATGTAGGATAATGCGCCCACTCTCAGTATTACATAATGTTGTTGGCAACATCTTTATGTATGCTTTCTGCTTACCTTGTGATATCTGCTGTTTTTTGTAAATTAAACTTCAAAATATAAGTGTTACCATTGGTGACCTCCCCTTCTGAAATGTCCGTCTAGCTTAAAACTGAACTCTAGCTTCCACTGCCCCCTATCTTCTAACCTTTTTTTTTTTTTTTTTATGTTCTTACCCCACTGTACTGGTGATGTCACAGGTCCTTACTCTTTTTCTTGGTGGGGGGCAGGAATTCTGCCTTGACTGAGCAGTGCTCATGTAATGATGTGTGAGTGCCACTTGTTTCAAAATTATCATGAGCCTTGGTTGTGTGATGGACCCAGAGGGTTTGCCAATGACAGGCTGGACTCACAGGTAATAGTTGGATTAGCAATGGCTGTAAATCAGGCAGCAATGGACATAGTAGGAAGCTGGAGACAGTGTTGGAGCATAGGGAGGTTATGTATGACTTCAGCACATTGTATGTATTTTTAATACGGGGACAGAGGGGCTGAAAAAAAGCATGCTTTTTGGTTCACTGACCAGGAACAAGTATATAGAAAATATAAAGGAAATGACAGAAGCCCTTCTGATCTATATCCTTGTTCTGGGTTAGAACAAGTAGAAGTATTGTAGCCACTGGATTAGCATGACCGTCGGGGTTTCAGAGGGATCCTTTATCAGTGACAACCCACATTATGTAACATAACTTTGCTACAGCAGAATGTAAAGGGAATAGAAATAAAAAAATCAAAATTGTGATGTTAGTTTTACATTTTCTCTGCAATATGAAATAGACTTAGGCTGGCCATAGACCATTTGAATCTTGGCCGGTTCAGCAGGAACTGGCCAAGATTCGAACCATGTATGGGCAGGCTGAATGTACCAAGTCGATCAACTTCGGTGCAACCAGCCTGCCGGATCTTGCATGCGATTATAGCTAGGGTGCTGAAATAGCTGCTAGCAATAATCACTGCCTTTTCCCGGCAGGGGTGGCTTCCTTCACTGGGAGAATACAAATCCGCAGGAGGGATTCCCCTGTCAACAACACTGTGTTGATGGGAAATTGAGACAAATTCTTTTCTGGAACCGTGATTGAAATATGCCTTATGCTTGCTTGTTTCCTTGTTTTAGTTACATATGTGGGAAGGTTGATAGACACCAGTCTAGCCAGCTCAACCTGTGTGTGTGTGTGTGTGTGTGTGTGTGTGTGTTTGTTTTTTTTTTTTTTTTTTTATTGCATTTCCCATAGCCTGTATATTGCGTTCGCTATGATGCCAATCTAAGAGGGTTTTTTTTTTTTTTTTTAACCATCAATCTTTAGACAGTTTACCTATTAGATTCTTATACACCTCATCTTTCTGGGAAGAACATTTCTGTTGGCTCTTAATATCATTTGAACGTGGGGTTTAGGGAATGGCTAAGTAAGATCTGTGATTCATTTTTTACTTGTGTATTTAAGCATGTGGTTTATAAAAAAGTACAGTATCTTAAATTGTTTTGTTATAATATTCCCATAGGTAATCATTGTTGAAGACTATGCAGACCCTTTTGATGCCAAACAGGGTCCAGGGAACCAGGCAACAGCAGAAACCATAACCGAGAATGACGGCTACATGGAACCCTATGAAGCTCAAAAAATGATGGCAGGTGAGAACTACAAATCTGTCCTACAAATAGTATGTTAAATCCTAATACATATGTAATAAAAGACCGTTGTAGTTACAGGACATTTGGCTCCAGCAGAGGTAATACAAAACAGTTTGGAAAGGCCAGTAAATCTTTTCTTCTATGCCTTTGATCAAAGGAAAATGCTGCGGGAAAAAAATGCTTTCTTTAATCTTGTTGTAATTTATTTAGCATAGAAAATGTAAGCCTGTCTGTGAAATAGTTCTAATATGCATAGTTTCCATTTATCACATGAATTTAGGATGAAGTACAAGGTTAAAAGCTTTATTCTTGTAAACGAATATCTAGAATAAATAGTTTAAATTATTAATGGCTTGTTGATCCTCTGTGCCATTTTATATTTATACATCAAATTGTGTGTAGAATAAAGATTTCAAATTCAAGGATTATTTTTTTTTAAAGATGGTACATAATGTAATGAGGTGTTAAAATTTATTTTGTTTACAGAATGAGGTGGCAATCCTTTTATTTTAATTGGCGTTAACCAACTTTGTGAAAATCTTTAAGTTATTTTGCCAGTTCTTACATAGAGGCTGTCTGTTTGATTCATTGATCTGTATATTCCTATAGAGAAGGGAGGATTTGGTGCCTACGTGCATGGAGATTGTACATTAAAGTGGTGTTAATGATATACAGTAAACCAGCCTTTTTGAACCAGGGTTGCATTGAGTCCTAGAGTTCCTCTAGAGATTGCTAGTGGTTCCTTGAGCACTGGGCTAATTTTCCTCCTTGACAGTACCCGTGTTGTGCTGCCACCTATGCCATAGGGCAGAGACTGCAGTGTGGGGCCAATTGAGCATCTTCTCACATTTCTTTTTTATTTAGCTGTCTGCAAGAGAGTCATTCTTCCTACTAATTTTCAGTGTAAGGGGCTCTTCTACCACTAACCCACCTCATGACTAGGGATGAGCCGAACACCCCCCGGTTCGGTTCGCACCAGAACCCGCGAACGGACCGCAAGTTCGCACGAACGTTAGAACCCCATTGACGTCTATGGGACTCGAACGTTCGAAATCAAAAGTGCTCATTTTAAAGGCTAATTTGCATGGTATTGTCCTAAAAAGGGTTTGGGGACCCGGGTCCTACCCCAGGGGACATGTATCAATGCAAAAAAAACTTTTAAAAACGGCCGTTTTTTCGGGAGCAGTGATTTTAATGATGCTTAAAGTAAAAAAAAAAAAGTGAAATATTCCTTTAAATATCGTACCTGGGGGGTGTCTATAGTATGCCTGTAAAGTGACGCGTGTTTCCCATGTTTAGAACAGTCCCTGCACCAAATGTCATTTTTAAAGGAAAAAATCTCATTTAAAACTGCTTGCGGGTTTAATGTCATGTCGGGTCATGGCAATATGGATGAAAATCAGTGAGACAAACGGCATGGGTACCCCCCAGTCCATTACCAGGCCCTTTGGGTCTTGTATGGATATTAAGGGGAACCCCGCACCCAAATTAAAATAAGGAAAGGTCCCTATATACTCTGAACAGCAGTATACAGGCGGTGCAAACAAGACAGGGACTGTAGGTTTGTTGTTAAGTAGAATCTGTTTGTAATTTTGAACATTTTTAATGTGTTTAGCTCCAGCCAAAAAATCTTTTCTAAGCTTTTTGGAAAACATAGGGAAGGGTTATCACCCCTGTGACATTTGTTTTGCGTCTTTCCTCCTCTTCAGAAGATTTCACCTCACTTTTTTGTCCCAATGAAAAATGTTTTTTGAAAATTTGTGTTTTTTTGTGGAACAAGGATTGGAAAGCATCAGTGGAAAGGAAAAATTGTTTTCCCATATTAACTCTTACAGGAGAGAATTTCCCTTCCTTAGGGGTAGATTTCATCTCACTTCCTGTTGTCTCCTTCCGTTTGCAAGTAGGAGTCGTTTGTAAGTTAGATGTTTGAAAGTAGGGTCCTGCCCTATATACTCAGCAGAAATTTGGGCCTTAGGTGTTGCTGTGGCCAAAACACTGTAAGCCCTCACAGGGCCCTGCTGTGAAATATTAGATCAAGAATTGTAATTACATGCCCCTGTTGAACAGGAGCTGAAAAATTAGGCCTTAGGCACTGGTGCTGGTGCCACAACACTGCAACCCCTCACAGACACTCTAGTTGGAACGCAGGAACGAGCCCTGCTGCAAAGTATTGCATCAAAAATTGTAATTACACGCCCCTGTTAGACAGGGGCAGAAAAATTGGGTCTTAGGCACTGGTGCTGGTGCCACAACACTGCAACCCCTCACAGACACTCTAGTTGAAACGCAGGAACAAGCCCTGCTGCAAAGTATTGCATCAAAAATTGTAATTACACGCCCCTGTTAGACAGGGGCAGAAAAATTGGGTCTTAGGCACTGGTGCTGGTGCCACAACACTGCAACCCCTCACAGACACTCTAGTTGAAACGCAGGAACAAGCCCTGCTGCAAAGTATTGCATCAAAAATTGTAATTACACGCCCCTGTTAGACAGGGGCTGAAAAATTGTGCCTTAGGCACTGGTGGTGGCGCCCAGAACCAAAAATGTTCTTACAAGCTATCAGCGTGATGATTGAGGAGGAAGAGGATAATTACTCAGGGATAGTCACTCAGCATCAGCATAGGCAGTCTTTGAAGGGATCTGAGATTTCAAAAAAAATTATTCGGTTACATCTGCATCAGGTGCTTGGTAGCTGGTGGTGATCCAAGACTGATTCATTTTTATGAAGGTCAGCCGATCGACCGAGTCGGTGGACAGACGCACCCTGTGATCGGTTACCACGCCTCCAGCAGCACTGAATGTGCGTTCCGAAAGAACGCTGGATGCAGGACAGGCCAGTAGCTCAATTGCATACTGTGCAAGCTCTGGCCAGTGATCCATCCTCAAGACCCAGTAACCCAGAGGATTTTCGGTGGGAAAGGTGTCCAAGTCTGATCTTGCCCCTAGGTATTCCTGCACCATGTAAAACAGACGCTGGCGATGGTTGCTGGAACCGATCATACCTTGGGGCTGCGGACCAAAAAATTGTCTGAACGCATCGGTCAGACGGCCACCTTCTCCACCGCTCCTTCTTTGACTGACCGAAGCCTCAGCAACACGTTGTCCAGAAACAGGAGTTTGTAACCTCCCAGTCTCTGGGAACGCGTTGCACAGACCTTTCTGCAAGGCCTCCCGAAGATGTTTCATCCTCTGCTCCCTCTGCGATGGCAAGATAAGGTCCGCAACCTTACCCTTGTAACGTGGATCAAGGAGGGTTGCCAGCCAGTATTGGTCCTTCTCCTTGAAACCACGAATACGAGGATCCTTACGCAGGCTTTGCAGGATCAGGGAGGCCATGCAGCGTAGGTTTGCTGAGGCATTCGGTCCGGAGTCCTCTGGGTCACTAAGGACAACAACGTCCGCAGCCACCTCCTCCCAGCCACGTACAAGTCCATGTGTTCCTTGGGACTGATCCCTTAAAGACTGCTGATGCTGAGTGCCAGGCTCCACCTCCATACTGACACAATCTTCCTCCTCCTCCTCCTCCTCCTCCTCGTCCTCTTCCTGTGTGATCGGCGGGCACGCTGGAACACTGTCTGGATAAAGGGGGCCTTGAGAGCTAAGGAAGTCCTCCTCTTCCTGCCTCTGTTCTGCCTCAAGTGCCCTGTCCATTATTCCACGCAGCGTGTGCTCCAACAGGTGGACAAGGGGGACAGTGTCACTGATGCATGCACTGTCAGTGCTCACCATCCTCGTGGCCTCCTCGAATGGTGACAGGACAGTGCATGCATCCCTGATCATGGCCCACTGGCGTGGGGAAAAAAAACCAAGGTCCCCTGACCCTGTCCTGGTGCCATAGTCGCACAGGTACTCATTGATGGCCCTCTGCTGCGTGTGCAGCCGCTGCAGCATGGCCAACGTCGAGTTCCACCTGGTGGGCATGTCACAGATTAGGCGGTTCTTGGGCAGGTTAAACTCCTTTTGGAGGTCCGTCAGCCGAGCACTGGCATTATATGACCGGCGGAAATGCACACAGACTTTCCTGGCCTGCCTCAGGACATCCTGTAAGCCCGGGTACCTGCCCAAGAACCGCTGCACCACCAAGTTAAGGACGTGAGCCAAACAGGGCACATGGGTCAGTTGTCCCTGTCGGAGGGCAGAGAGGAGGTTGGTGCCATTGTCGCAAACCACCATTCCTGCCTTAAGTTGGCGTGGCGTCAACCACCTCTGAACCTGCCCCTGCAGAGCTGACAGAACCTCTGCCCCAGTGTGGCTCCTGTCCCCCAAGCACACCAGCTCAAGCACCGCATGGCATCTTTTGGCCTGCGTACTTGCGTAGCCCCTTGAACGCCTACGGAGCACCGCTGGTTCCGAGGAAGAGGCCATGGAGGAAGAAGAAGAGGAGGGGGTGGAGGAGAGAGGTGTGTCACAATCAGCATTTTGGAGGCGTGGTGGCGGAACAACCTCCAACACTACTGCACCTTGTCCTGCATCCTTCCCAGCTGCCAGCAGAGTCACCCAATGCGCCGTGAAACTTAAGTAACGTCCCTGTCCATGCCTGCTGGACCATGAGTCAGCGGTAATATGCACCTTACCGCTGACCGCCCTGTCCAGCGAGGCATGGACATTGCCTTCCACATGCCGGTAGAGAGCCGGAATCGCCTTCCGTGAGAAAAAGTGGCGTTTGGGTACCTGCCACTGAGGAACCGCACATTCCACAAACTCACGGAAGGGGGCAGAGTCTACCAACTGAAAAGGCAGCAGTTGAAGTGCTAGCAATTTTGCCAAGCTAGCATTCAACCGCTGGGCATGTGGATGGCTGGGAGCAAACTTCTTTCGGCGGTGCAGCAGCTGGGGCAGGGAAATTTGCCTGGTACAATCTGACGTCGGTGTACCAAAAGCAGATTGCCCATAAGTACTTGGCTGTGACACACCTAATTCTACACCTTCATTCCTCTCACTGCAGGTCGCAGAGAGGACTGAAGGTCTAGTGGGGTTGGAAATCTCAGCTGATGAGGAGCAAGGAGAGATCGTCTTTGTTCTTTGGTGTGGGTCTTTTAGATACGCTTGCCAACGAACTGCATGGCAGGTCAACATATGTCTGGTCAAGCATGTGGTACCCAAGCGGGAGATGTTTTGGCCACGCGAGATACGCTTGAGACATATATTGCAAATAGCAGCGGTGCGATCTGATGCACTCGTCTCAAAAAAGGCCCACACCAAAGAACTTTTTGAATAACGCGCAGAGACTGCAGCGCCCTGCACATGTGGAGCTTTGGGGTGTGATGCAGTCAATGTGCTGCCCTTAGGCTGGCCCCTGGAGGGCATCCTGCCTAGTTGGTGATGTGCCACCTCCTCCTCCTCCTCCTCCTCCTCCTCCTCCTCCTCTCTCCTATCAGGCACCCACGTTGAGTCAGTGACCTCATCATCCCCTCCCTCCTCATCACTGGAGCAAACCTGGCAGTATGCTGCAGCAGGGGGAGCATGACTGCCAGATTGCTGTCCTTCTTGGGCACCCCCTCTGTCCGTGCTCATGTTACTGCCTTCATTGAGCTCAGTATCATCATCAGAGCCTTCCAAACGCTGGGCATCCTCCTGGAGCATGTACCCAACACTGTGGTCAAACAGTTCGAGGGAATCCTCAGGAGGACATGGTGGGGCTAGGGAAGGAGTCACTGATGACATTGAGCTGAGGGAAGAGGCCGCTGCTTTGCCAGACAAAGCACCCTGGGCATGGGTGAGAGAGGATGAGGAGGATGAGGACGGCTTGGTCATCCACTCGACCAAGTCTTCCGCATGTTGCGGCTCAACACGGCCAGCTGCCGAAAAAAAGGCCAAGCGTGTCCCATGGCCACGTGCTGATGAGGATGCACCGTCTCCACGACCAGCACTAGACACAGAGCCTGCTTGCCCTCTCTTATTGGCTTGTGACTGTCTGCCTCTCCTTCTTGGCCTTCCAGACATACTAATGGCCTGTAGCTGCACTAAGCTGGGATAGAACACCTGTAATTTTCTTCAGGTAGCTTTATATACTGTAACCAGACAAGCCTGCCTGTCAGTAGGAAGATAACAGGAACGGATCTAGCTGAACACTGTGAGCAGGACGTACTGCACTAAATGTATATAGCAGGAACGGATCTAGCTGAACACTGTGAGCAGGACGCACTGCACTGAATGTAAATAGCAGGAACGGATCTAGCTGAACACTGTGAGCAGGACGCACTGCACTGAATGTAAACAGCAGGAACGGATGTAGCTAAACACTGTGAGCAGGACGCACTGCACTGAATGTAAATAGCAGGAACGGATCTAGCTGAACACTGTGAGCAGGACGCACTGCACTGAATGTAAATAGCAGGAACGGATCTAGCTGAACACTGTGAGCAGCACGCACTGCACTGAATGTAAATAGCAGGAACGGATCTAGCTGAACACTGTGAGCAGGACGCACTGCACTGAATGTAAATAGCAGGAACGGATCTAGCTGAACACTGTGAGCAGCACGCACTGCACTGAATGTAAATAGCAGGAACGGATCTAGCTGAACACTGTGAGCAGGACGCACTGCACTGAATGTAAATAGCAGGAACGGATCTAGCTGAACACTGTGAGCAGCACGCACTGCACTGAATGTAAATAGCAGGAACGGATCTAGCTGAACACTGTGAGCAGGACGCACTGCACTGAATGTAAATAGCAGGAACGGATCTAGCTGAACACTGTGAGCAGGACGCACTGCACTGAATGTAAATAGCAGGAACGGATCTAGCTGAACACTGTGAGCAGGACGCACTGCACTGAATGTAAATAGCAGGAACGGATCTAGCTGAACACTGTGAGCAGGACGCACTGCACTGAATGTAAACAGCAGGAACGGATGTAGCTAAACACTGTGAGCAGGACGCACTGCACTGAATGTAAATAGCAGGAACGGATCTAGCTGAACACTGTGAGCAGGACGCACTGCACTGAATGTAAATAGCAGGAACGGATCTAGCTGAACACTGTGAGCAGGACGCACTGCACTGAATGTAAATAGCAGGAACGGATGTAGCTAAACACTGTGAGCAGGACGCACTGCACTGAATGTAAATAGCAGGAACGGATCTAGCTGAACACTGTGAGCAGGACGCACTGCACTGAATGTAAATAGCAGGAACGGATCTAGCTGAACACTGTGAGCAGCACGCACTGCACTGAATGTAAATAGCAGGAACGGATCTAGCTGAACACTGTGAGCAGGACGCACTGCACTGAATGTAAATAGCAGGAACGGATCTAGCTGAACACTGTGAGCAGGACGCACTGCACTGAATGTAAATAGCAGGAACGGATCTAGCTGAACACTGTGAGCAGGACGCACTGCACTGAATGTAAATAACAGGAACGGATCTAGCTGAACACTGTGAGCAGGACACACTGTACTAAATGTAAATAGTCTAGCTGCCTGACCGTGGTACTAATAGGATCAAAAAGAACACCTGTAATTTTCTTCAGGTAGCTTTATATACTGTAACCAGACAAGCCTGCCTGTCAGTAGGAAGATAACAGGAACGGATCTAGCTGAACACTGTGAGCAGGACGTACTGCACTAAATGTATATAGCAGGAACGGATCTAGCTGAACACTGTGAGCAGGACGCACTGCACTGAATGTAAATAGCAGGAACGGATCTAGCTGAACACTGTGAGCAGGACGCACTGCACTGAATGTAAATAGCAGGAACGGATCTAGCTGAACACTGTGAGCAGGACGCACTGCACTGAATGTAAACAGCAGGAACGGATGTAGCTAAACACTGTGAGCAGGACGCACTGCACTGAATGTAAATAGCAGGAACGGATCTAGCTGAACACTGTGAGCAGGACGCACTGCACTGAATGTAAATAGCAGGAACGGATCTAGCTGAACACTGTGAGCAGCACGCACTGCACTGAATGTAAATAGCAGGAACGGATCTAGCTGAACACTGTGAGCAGGACGCACTGCACTGAATGTAAATAGCAGGAACGGATCTAGCTGAACACTGTGAGCAGGACGCACTGCACTAAATGTAAATACCAGGAACGGATCTAGCTGAACACTGTGAGCAGGACGCACTGCACTGAATGTAAATAGCAGGAACGGATCTAGCTGAACACTGTGAGCAGGACGCACTGCACTGAATGTAAATAGCAGGAACGGATCTAGCTGAACACTGTGAGCAGCACGCACTGCACTGAATGTAAATAGCAGGAACGGATCTAGCTGAACACTGTGAGCAGGAAGCACTGTACTGAATGTAAATAGCAGGAACGGATCTAGCTGAACACTGTGAGCAGGACACACTGCACTGAATGTAAATAGTCTAGATAGAAGATAACAGGAACGGATCTAGCTAAACTGAATACAGTGTATATATATATATGCAACACCTGGGATGCATATATATACACAATACACTGTAAGTGCAGCTAACTGACTGACTGTTCTGCCTAATCTATCTAACTCAAATCAAATGACACTGTCTCTCTCTCTCTCTATCGCTCAGCACACCGGAACACACACTACACAGGGCCGCCGTGCAGGCGGCCTTATATAGTGTGGGGTGTGTACTAAATCCCCTGAGCCATAATTGGCCAAAGCCACCCTGGCTTTGGCCTATTACAGCTCTCTCTACTGACGGCGCTGTGATTGGCCAAGCATGCGGGTCATAGTGCATGCTTGGCCAATCATCAGCCAGCAATGCACTGCGATGCCGCAGTGAATTATGGGCCGTGACGCGCCACACGAATTTGGCGCGAACGGCCCATATCGTTCGCAATTCGACGGACGGTCGAACAGCCGATGTTCGAGTCGAACATGGGTTCGACTCGAACACGAAGCTCATCCCTACTCATGACTATTAATGTAAGTGGGAACTACACTGGCCACTAATGTAAGGGTTATTCCATCTGGTTCCCAATGGAACAAATGGAACCAAGCATTCTTTTATTGACCACTAATATTAAGAGCAATACATTGACCACCAATATAAGGACATTCTTCTGCTGCCCTCCAGTGTAAAAGGGCTCCTGTCCCCCTGACCGCTAATGTAAAGGAGCACCTTTGACTGACGTTATCAAGGGGTATTCTCCCACTGATGACAAATATATGGGAGTTCTTCTACCACTGACTATCGGTGTAAGAGTGCCATTCTCCCACTGATCACCAATGTAAGGGGGCCCTTGTCCCACTTACTATCCTTGAAAGAGGGCCCCACTACCACTGACCATCAAAGTACAGGGATGCTACAATTTTCACTGTCCGTTTTTCTACCAGTTATAAATTATGTTTAATTTCCGGATTGTAGGGTAGTGTTAAAAAGAATCCACTCTGGACATCAAATGCCATAAGTGCATGTAATGTATCCTGAGGTGGATATAATATTTTTTTTAGAAGGGGTTCCTTGAGACCTGAAAAGGATTTCAAGGATTTCAAGGGTTCCTCCATGGTAAAAATGTTATGAAAGGATGAGTTTGACATAGGTGTTATGAACTTGCTACACTGCTTGTAACTAGCTAATCCCATATGATCAAGATACTTTGGATTTCAAGGAACCTAACTCTAAGAGAAGACAATATATGCATGGATGACTTCCAGCCTGCACACAGTTGAAGATGTCACAACCAAGATGTCAGCGTTCATTACCATGAAAACAATGTTTGCAAGATAAGGCAGCAAGTGGGCATACATCTTTAACATAGACGCTGAACATGGCTCTTTCATTAGCAGGATAGAGACAAGTTTGCTTCAATTCCCAGAGAATACCATAAGACAGCTGCACACCACTTAATAAAGCGGCTACTGCATACATGAACACACGCTAACCTGTGTGAAGAATTTAAAATATTTCTACTATATAGCAAAATTATCCTTCTGAGCACTGTATTTACCCTGTGCCAGATATGAAGAAAATCATTTTATGCTATGGAATAAGTTACCAGTTACATGATTGTGAAAGTTAAACTTCTTAAACCATTAAATACATACTAATTCCACCACAAAACAATGTGTTAAGTCCTAATTACAAATATGTACCCATCTGATAAATACCTAATGAAAAAGATGACAAAACAAGATTGTGCTCAGCAGCTACAAAATATATTATCAAATAGTTCATGAATATGCATTTAATTGGTGCACTAACTTTTTTGATTATAAGCAATAAATCCTTCAAAAATGTACCAAGTCACATAAGGGGGAATAAATATTTAATGACACAATAAATGAAAAATATAACAGCACACATAAATAGACTAACACTGGTAGTTGACCAAGCATGATTCCTCCAACCCTAGACTACAAAACTGTGGCAACAAATTAGGAGTAATACGATTATCTCAATTCGAAAACTGTCAAACTGTTCAATTGGACAGTGTATATAGTGTTGTCAGTGACTCAGTACTTCATTTGTGGCTAGAGCCGCAAAGGCATAGATCACAAAGAATGTCTGACTTATCAGCATAAGCATGACTTATCAGCATACAGAAAACATCATTAAGATTATAATGCCAATTTTTTTTTATTTTGGGTTATATGTTATGGCAAGATGAGTATTTTTTTTTCTTTTGACCGTCGGCAGTAAAATAAAGTTGAAGGAAAAGGTGCACTTTTAAGACTCTTCCCCAGCCTCACTTTGAACCTGCATGCTACTGATTGTGGATCAGAGGTCACATGTCTCTACAGGATGCTCCAGCATAATGTACCAAAATGTCCTTTTGCGTTTAAAATTTCAACAGCTAAATATAGTTAAAATATAAATGTGTGTACTGTCTAACCTGCCAATGAATTTGCAATTTTTGCCATTCTTGTCATATCCAAAACCTCTGGTAGCTGCTAAGGTTTAGAACCCCCTGTTAAGTTTGTATTGCATGTGTCCCACTGGGGCGAATCAGCCTTTGTGAATGTCCTGGTCACTGTTTGTTAGTACCGCAGCAACAGAAAATAAAGAGAAATTGAAAATTTTACAGTGAGTGGAATTCCCCTTACCTTTTCCATTTCATCCATGACCAGAAGTGAAGGGAAATCTCCCCCAACGGGCTACAGAAAATCTAAACTGGCAAGGGTGTTAACTGGTCCCTACTCTATCCAAAATAGGGTAAAATGTTTTGGTGAAGCACACACCTGAAGTAGAAATGTATGTGCATCACCTGTCTGGTTGTACGGTTTACTTCCTGGATTTACAGACACACAAAGGCACACCTCCAGCTCTGCAGCCCCGCAGCTCTAATTGGCCCTCTTATAAATCATCTTCCTTCCCTTCCTGGCAAACTGAGTGAGAGAGAGCTGTGCATGATGTCCTAAGCCTAGGCTTTTTACCAGACAAACAGGAAGTGGCCTGTATAAGGTATTTACTGGCAGAAGAAAAAATGGTTTACTATCCAAAGTTAAAACAAGGGCAGAAGATTTAATAGATGGAAAGTTGAAAAAATTACTGAAGGTCCACCTTAACTGAAGGCTGCTGCCCTGAGTGGCTGTCTTCCAGCGCTGTGAAGTTTAACAGCAATCGCTGCTACAGAGAAAAGAACAACATACTTCCCCTCTGACGACCAACAAATTTGTATTGCTATACTCCTACATTGCATCGCCTTCTGTAAATGGGAAGTGAAGCAGTTGATTTACAGTATTCCACTGCACATTCGCAGATGTGATGTATTGTGTAAGTACAGTAATATGAGTTCCGTGAATGGCCGAGAGGGTGGAAGGGGGCGGGCGGGTGTCGCAATTCTTTTCTATAACAGTAGCTGCTGTTAACCTTCAGAGGAAAACCGTCATCAGGACAGTTGCCTGCGGCCTTGAGAGGGGAGATGCGGGAAAGATTTTTAGCAGAAGCTGCCTCATTTGTATAATGGGGTGTTTCCCAATACCCAATCGTGTTTGGTGCTGTATCTCCCCCCCCCCCCCCCCACCACCACCACCACAACAAAAAAATTAAAAAAAATTAAAGGTCAAAATCATCACAAAATCGTTTTTTTACTGTATGCTTAGCGGTTTTTCTGGTAATTTTTTAACATGATTTTTGTAAACCATATTGACCCAGTTGCCTAGATCACCTGACATAAAAAGTAACATTCACGTCTAAAAGAAAAACGGTGGTGTCTTTCATAAGACATGCATATTACTCATGTTTTCTAACACATATTTTAGGGACTCTTGTAGAAGGAATATATTTCCAGCCATGCAAGCTGCTGGCTTTGACTCAGATAGGTACAGGGAACAACTGAATAGTAATTTTATTATTCTCATAAAGATGTAATTTTTTTTAATTGTAAAAGCAAAAAAGAAAAATCCAATGCAGAGCGCCTAACAAGAAAGTGGGAAGGAGAAATGCATGCTGTACTTTTATTCTGTCAAATTAGTTTATGCAGTCTGGATAAAATTTCAGCTTTCAATTAGTTGAATATATCTTTTGAGATTCCGGTAATTCCCTTTGCTGCCCATTTTCCTCTTATTAGAATGTCCTCAGCATTTACTGGTTCTCTGATTGGGTAGTCTGTCACCTCTAAAAAGTGTTACTCAGCTGAATGGTGAGGGGCCACCAGCTGTGATTGGAATTAACAATATCCCTGGATCCTTGCAAAGCAGAATGTGTCACTTGCTGAACACTGAGGTTTTACCAAGTAGTAACTAATTTGATGGGTTATGAAGTGGCAGCAAAAATATAACCATGATTTTGATATTTTAGGATATCTTTATTTTTTTTCTACACTGGTTTTTGAACATGCGTTCATCAGAATAAGTCTTTTTTTTTTTTTTTTTCTGTAACTGGTATTGATTCTTGAAAGAGATTGTGCGTCACTGTCACACTGTTTTATTGCCCTGACTGTTATTGACAATCTGCAATTTGAATCTTGTATAGCAAAGCTAAATGGGGGAGAAGTAGGGTGCTTTACATTTGTAGAGGTGCAATAATGCTACTATGCTTTAACCACCCACTGTATTACTGTATTTACCCTGTAGTAAAATGGCCATTTGGGAGACCTACTGTTCTGATCTCGGACATTTGAAAACATCCTTACTACAGAGGTACCAAAGTCACCAGGCATGCTCCCAATGCCTATGATCCTGCTTTTATTAAACAGCTCAGATCACAGTAAAATGCACCAAGCCAATCAGAGTGGCTCTGTCTTGTGATCCTTTTGATAGCCAATCATAACGATCACAGATGTATATGTTTGTTTTTACTTTTGAGAACCCTCCCTTTCCTCTCAAAAGCGATCACCTGTATTTAGTCTGCATTGCTTTGTCAGGTTTGTAATCGGTTAAGGGCCCGCTCACACCAATGGGTATGCATTTTGGTGTGCAGAATGTACGCTCACTGGTGTATGTTGTGCATTGCACTTTTGTTGTTGCAACGCATCACAGTATTTACTTTTTAACTTTATTGCAAGTTAACAAAAACAATAAAATTTTAATGCTGAGCACAATGTGTTGCAACACGCTGATATGCATTGTAACTTGTATAAAAATTCAGGGTCTCCATTTTCATAACACACACCATTGCGCTTGTATGGTATAAACAGGCCACATGAGAATAATTGTTCATTCACTGTCCTTGGTTTGAGCCTGTGCTGATCAATGCAGATTAGCGCACCTGGTCCAAATGAAAGAAGCGACTGAAATGCACCAGACAGAACTTTTATCCAGGTGACCTCCTCCACCCCAATAGAATACATTTTGGTACAAAGTTAATATGTACTTGATTTTTATTTATTTTTTTCCAACCAAAAGTAAAAAACTGGCTTTAAAAAAAAAAAAGTTTTTTTTTTTCCTTGATAAAAAGAAAAAAACTGTGTGTGTGTGTATATATGTGTGTATGTATGTGTGTGTGTGTGTGTGTGTGTGTGTGTGTGTGTGTGTGTGTGTATATATATTTATACAAATGTGGATTGGAGTTCAGATTTTTTCTTAATATGCCCATGTGTCATGTCTTTATAATATTTCAAAACATTGTTACTATAAATCAACAACCATATTAATGGTCTCCTATGCATCTGCTTGCTGTTTCCTTTCCTTTGTCTGTTATAAACATGTCTAAGTGTGAAAGCTGTGTGCATTTCTTTTCTTCAGTTACTGGCCGAATACCAGCATTTGTGAGATTGTTTCTAGGGACCCCTATATTGTTTTGTATGGTATGGGTGAAACCAAAACATGTTCTGTTAATCATTTTCAAATACCAGCTATGCTACACATTTTTAACAAAAAATATTTGCTGTTTGGTAGACTCCCTCACCACACACACTGTTATGTGTGAACATCAGGGATCTGTGTGATTTCCCCTCGGACTTGAGAGTAAAGAATAATCCGATATTTCCTGTTAATAGAATATGTGCATGTAAATTGCCAAATTCACACACATGTGGAATGTGTGAAATGATGATTGTTAGCAGCGTCATTTCTGACCTTCTACTTCTTGAAATATATTTATTTAAATCTATGTCTTAGAAACAGCTACTGGTATTGCCTGAAATATAAATAAAGCACATTTAAAGGGGAACCACAGCGTAAACCATAGCTTGGTATGTTAAACATTTTTTCTTAAAGCTGGACCTATGTGTAAATGTATATACCGAATACCGTGTGTGTGTGTACAGTGCCTTGAAATTTTCCACATTTTGTCATGTTGCAACCAAAAACCTAAAAGTGTTTTTTTTTTATTCGGATTTTATGTGATAGACCGACACAAAGTGGCACATAATTGTGAAGTGGAAGGTAAATGATAAATGTTTTTTATTTTTAAATATCTGAACAGTTTGGTGTGCATTTGAATTCAGCCCCCTTTACTCTCTTACCCCTAAGTAAAATCTAATGGAACTGATTGCCTTCAGAAGTCAACTAATTAGTTAATAAAGTCCACCTGTGTGTGATTTAATCTCAGTATAAATACAGCAGTTCTGTGAAGCCCTCAGAGGTTTGTTGGAGAACCTTAGTGAACAAATGGCATCATAAAGGCCAAGGAACACACCAGACAGAGGGATAAAGTTGTGTAGAAGTTTTTAAAGCAGGGTTAGGTTATAAAAAATATCCCAATCTTTAAACATCTCAAGGAGCACTGTTCAGTCCGTCAATTGAAAACGGGAAAGAGTATGGCACAACTGCAAACCTACCAAGACATGGCCGTCCACCTAAACTGACAGGCCAGGCAAGGACAACCTTAATCGGAGAAGCAGCCAAGAGGACCATGTTAACTCTGGAGGAGCAGCAGAGATCCACAGCTCAAGCAGGAGAATCTGTCCACAGGACAACTATTAGTCGTGCACGCCACAAATCTGGCCTTTATGGAAGCGTGGCAAGAAGAAAGCCATTGTTAAAAAAAAAATCCATAAGAAATCCTGTTCGCAGTTTGCGAGAAGCCATGTGGGGGACACGGCAAACATGTGGAAGAAGGTGCTCTGGTCAGATGAGACCAAAATTGAACTTTTTGGCCTAAAAGCAAAATGCTGTGTGGCGGAAAACTAACACTGCACATCATCCTGAACACACCATCCCTACCGTGAAACATGGTGGTGGCAGCATGTTGTGGGATGCTTTTCTTCAGCAAGGACAGGGAAGCTGGTCAGAGTTGATGGAAAGATGGATGGAGCCAAATACAAGTCAATCTTAAAAGAAAACCTGTGAGTCTGCAAAAAGCCTTGAGACTGGGGCGAAGGTTAACCTTCCAGCAGGACAACGACCCTAAACATACAGCCAGAGCTACAATGGAATGGTTTAGATAAAAAAGCATATTCATGTGTTAGAATGGCCCAGTCAAAGTCCAGACCTAAATTCAATTGAGGATCTGTGGCAAGACTTGAAAATTGATATTCAGACGCGCTCCATCCAATCTGACAGAGCTTGAGCTATTTTGCAAAATGGGCCGAAATTTCACTCCTAGATGTGCAAAGCTGGTAGAGACATCTCCCAAAAGACTTGCAGGTGTAATTGCAGTAAAAGGTGGTTCTACAAAGTATTGACTCAGGGGGGCTGAATACAAATGCATGCCACACTGCCACACTTTTCACATTTATTTTTAATTTTGAAAAACATTTATTTTCCTTCCACTTCATAATTATGTGCCACTTTGTTGGTCTATCACATAAAATCCCGATATAAAATTTACATCTTTGGTTGTAACATGACAAACTGTGGTAAATTTCAAGGCACTGATACACACACACACATATGTATATGTATGTATGTATGTGTGTGTGTATATATATACATACACATATATATATATATATATATATATATATATATATATATATATATATATATATATATATATATATATATATATATATATATATATATATATATATATATATATATATATATATATATATATATATATATATAATACACACACATATATATATATGTGTATGTTTGTGTGTGTATATATGTGTATATATATATATATATATATATATATATATATATATTGTGTGTGTGTATATATATATATATACATATACACACACAAATATATATATATATATATATATATATATATATATATATTAATATAATATTATATATATATATTAATATATATATATTAATATAATATTATATATATAATATAATATATATATATATACATTTTTTTTTATCATTTCTCTTTCCATATGATGGTTCTATCTTGTATATACTGTGTCTATTTTTGAGCCTCTGGTACAGTTTGCCCATATTTAACCTTGCCGGGGTTAAAGCAGGATCAGTGTTCTCTTATCTATCTCTTACAGGCTGCCTCCACTGTCAGATTAAAGGAGCATCTTTCTCAACCTGTGACCTCTACATAATATAATGGCCCAGGGGAGATCATTGTAAATCTTCTTAAATGTATGCTATTTCTTTCACACTGGATACTCTTCTCCTGTATTACTTTACAGTTTGTTTCAACATTTTTATAGCAGTAAGAGTGCTATTCAAGAGAGCATTACAATAAGTTGATACAAATGAAAAACCTCATTCATTACAACCATATTTACCTAATGTACAGTAAGCTCTTAAAAACAAAGTTTTGTTGCTTACCTCCGTAGGTAAAGTCATGTCATTTGACAGACACTACATTCAGGACCACTGGTGTATGTCACAGTCTAATTATGTAGCTTTTCACTCCATCTTGCATACAGGTGAGCTTAGCTTTTCATCAGTGCATCTTATAGAACTTGTGACTCTATAGGGAATTATATGTTAAATATGTGGGTTTCTCAGAGAATTCCTGGCCTCCTGTAATATGATAGGTCAAATAAGCATAGGTGTCACCAGGGGGTGGCTATCGAGGCTGGAGCACCGAATCTGGAGCCCATAGCCCCGAGTCTCTTGCTGCAGGTTGTGGCTCAGTAGGACCTGCAGCAGTGTGATCATCCAGCACAGCCGGGGATTGGTGGACAAGCTGGCTGAATGTACACTGTGCAGTCAGGAAGGAAGACTTCACCTGTCAAATCGAGAGCGTGATGTCGGGTATGGGCGGGACTGCTACCCAGACCCACCACTCTTTCATCCAACCAGTGCAGAGTTCAGGCACTGATAAGGTGGCACCAATGAGCGGGCACTGACATGCAGCACTGATGGGCATTGATAGGCGGCACTGGTCACTCATGGGTGGTACTGGTGGGCACTGATAGGCTACACTGGGTACTGAAAGGCTGCAAAGATGGGTTCTTATGGGTGGCACTGCTGGGCACTGATAGGCAGCACTGATACACGGCACTGATACCCAGCACTGATAGGCATCCCTGGTGGCACTAGCAGTGGTAGGCATTGTGAGTGGGCAGTGATTGGCAGCTGCCTGGGCATTGATTAGCAGCTGCCAGGGCACAGATTGGTATTTCTCTGGTGGTCCAGTGTGGATGTGTTCCCTGGTGGTCCTGGGTGGGATCGGAGGGGGTGCTGTGCTGATAATCAATCAGCACAGACCCCCCCCGTCAGGAGAGCAGCCGATCGGCTCTCCTCTCCTCGCGTCTGTCAGACGCGAGTGAGGAAAAGCCGATCACTGGCTCTTCCTATTTACATCGCGATCAGCCGTAATTGGACACGGCTGATCACGTGGTAAAGAGTCTCCGTCAGACTCTTTACCTAGATCAGACTGACACACCACAACAACGATCGCTGCGATGTGTGCCCCCGGGGGCGCGCAGCGGCTCAATATCCTGCGGACGTCCTATGACGCCCAGTCAGGGTATTGAAACCACTTTGCCTCCGTCATTCTGCTATATGGCGGGCGGCAAGTGGTTAACCATGCCCATTAAACCCCTCCCACTGTTAACTTTGCCTGTGAAAAATTGCTTACCACCAGCGTGCCCCCCCCCCCCCCCCAGGCCTGCAAAAAGGTTGGTGACCGCTGCTATGAGCCCCAGATCCTTTACAGACCTAGCAACACCCCTGCAAGTAAGTTGGTAACTCATCTACACTGCTTATGCCAGAAGTGATCTTGAAGTTGTCCTTCAGATCACTTCGACTTCGTTGTTTTAATGGGGTTTTGTCCATACAGCATAACCCACCCGAACCTCCACCATATGCAGCCAGAAGTCCCTATCTTCCTCTAAATGAGATCCTCACCTGCTTCTGTTTAAAATTGTAAACAAGCTGCTGAGGATGTGGGTGGTGTTGACCAAATATGGTTCCACTCCAGTTCTCCGATGCTGTTCACATTCCAGCAGCATAGGAGACCTGTCATTTGTGACCTGAGTATTCGCAGGTGAACAACATCATGGTAGTACGTCAACATTGTTGGGCAACGTTCAATGCGATTGATATGGATTTGCATTGCTGGACAACATGCTGGACACTGATTTACATCGTTTCTATTTTTTTTATTTACGATTTACATTTTTAAGGGGTTTCTTACTCTTTCCCTGGGGAAGATATCTGGGAGCCCCCTTATCCCTGCACACTCCAGATGCCTTTTTGGGGAACAGGATGTGACCTTTGTCCCTTTGAATTTGAGTGTAAAGTACCCCTTTTTTACAGTTGCCCTACAATGTGAGTGCATGTGACCTGGTGTGGTTTAATCAATAATTAAAAAAAGGATTTATGGATGCCCATATATGTTTATCAAAGACCCTTACCCAGGAATATTTGATCAGCAAGATCACTTGGGATCCTCACAGCTGTACTGGTGCAGGGCATTGGTGCTAGGGAACAGTCATTTGTGACAAAAGTAGCAGAAGGGCAACATTGTTGTGTTGGCAGGTCAACATTGTTGTCAGTCAGGAACTCAAGGTGACTGACCTGAATAGATGGATGAGTGAATGTTGATAGGATTTACATTGTGAGACCTTTTGTATATTGTCTTTTTTTTTTTTATGGTGTATGTGAGTGTGTGCACTATTTACTGTACATTTTCACTGAGTAACAAGGGGTACCCCTTTCTCAATCACTTAGGGGGGAACCAGTTATCTGGAACTCCTTATTCTAAATGGGGCTTCCAGATTCCAATAATTCCCTCTGCCCCCCCGGGAGCCTCAAAAATCTTTTTTTGGGGTACACTATGTGAAGTTGAAGCCTGTGTCCCCATCAACATAGGGACAAAGGTGGCTTGCAGAGAGGGAGGCTTTGCTGTACCTCTTTGCCACATAAATAGCCACACTATTTAAAAAAAAAAAAACCCTTAGCCCTGCATGTTCATGACTGTGCTTAGTCAACGATACTACCCAGGATCCCGGCCCCTTTTTTTTACAAGTCAGTGGAGATCTGTCATTTAGAGAAGGTTTTTTTTTTTTTTTGTCCTTTGAGCTGCATGAGGTTGTGTGTGTGTGTGTGTGTGTGTGTGTGTGTGTGTGTGTGTGTGTGGTTTTTTTTTTTTTTTTTTTTTTTATATCCCTGTGGCGAACTATACATCTGAAACAGCTGGAGATCAGCATGGATACAGCCAGACTATACTTGTCAACTGTCCTTTCATTTTTTGAGATTTGCATTTTCCTATCAGACTTCAAATTTGCTGCATCTCTGACCTATTCATCTGCAGTGAGTTTGACTCTTAGGAACTTTTATAGTGGAGATTTCATTTTCATTTCACTGCATGCATGAATACTTTGGAAACAGATTGTGATGTCTAGAAGATTAAGTCCAGCATTAGAATTTTTTCTTGGCATGTTCTCTATCAGTATCTATCTATCCATATTAAAAAAACAAAAAGAAAATGAGAATGCACTCTCAGGGGGGCAGACATTTAACACACATGGCTGCTGGCATTTAGGGGTGAAAGATTTAGTGTGGAAGACTGCACTGGACTGAATTTCCAAAACGAGCTGCAATGTGTTTTTTTTTTTTTTTTCTGTTTTTTTTATTTTAATATTTTTGTTTACTTTTGCAGGGCTTTTTATTCATTTACTTTTTTTTACCTTGAGTTCTGCTCTAAACTCCATATAGTCATAATACACGGTGTCTATAAACCATTTGTAGCCAGGATTGTGACACTTTAATAAGTTATCTTTATATTTTCTTAAAATCACATTAACACATGGGTGCGGAAGTTTTATGTGGTACAAAGTAGAGAGGAGACTTTGCTGGAAGTGGCAAGCAGAGGAGGTACTTTGAAGTTCAACTGGCACCCTTTTACACCTAGGATTGCATCTTTTAAGGATTCTGTAGGAGGTGGTGATTTTCTGTGGTTGGTTCCATTTTCGCTGAGTTCTGAGCGCTGTTCACCTTTTTTGACTTTATTTTACCACTACTCCAAGTGTATCTTTCACAGAAGCCCTGCGTGATCTTGCCCATATTGTGTCCATATGGTATCTTGGCTTTAGCGCTTGCTTTCTGTGTTTCAAGCTTATAATAAAGCTTACCTGTAGGTTAAGTTAATATCTGCTAAATGTGTACCGTTTAGGGGATATTGTAGTAAGCAGTAGCTTAAAATTTATTTTTAAATTTTTATGTCAACTACAATGTAAATTTAACAGTGCCATGCAAGCTTTAGCATCATGGTGCCTTTGGTATCTTTCTACAGGTTAACCTGTCAATGAGACTTTGCCATCAGAAGGTAACAACCACTTATTGCAATGTTCATATATTTTTATTTTTTATTTTTTTTTTTTATCTAAGAGAACTATTTTCAAGAATATATCAAAAGAAGGATCGGGTAGCAAAAGACCTGAGTCACATCAATATTTACCACTAAAGGGATTTAGTAATGTAACTATTTCTTATAGTGAAGACTGAATCCTTCTCCTATATTGGTTCTGCTCAGCATGTGGGTAACTCTCCTCTACATATTTCCTATATGGTTCCAGAAGTGCCCAATGAGCCCATCTCATTAGAAAAACCATGTCCGCATTTAGTATAATTGCATTTTACTAAGTGCTGTACTGTTGTCTCTGAACTTGTTCTGAGCAAAGATTTGTCCTTTGATTCTTCATATGCTCTTGTTTTTAAGGGGTTGTGGGTGCCAGCCTGCTTTCTATGACTTCATATGTCTTTCTAGGCACTTTTTCAATGGCTTTTCCATCTGGATGTTCTGCCATGTAGAATATTTTGTACTGCTTTTTTATGCTTTTATGATTTTTAGATTTTTTTTTTCCCTTTCAACATTTCAATGCTTTTAGTTTTTTCTTTGTGTAATTTTGTTTAATATATGATAGAATTCTATCAGGATGCAGTCTAAAATTACCCCTCTGGGTTTCTGTCAACAAATGTTTCTGGAAGTAGCTTTATTTAGCAGCTTTTCTTCTGCAATAATTCTGGATTGACCATAGGATGTCCTTCTCTACAGATGATGCATAGTTTTTCATTTTGTAATGCACATATCAAAATTCTGTCATGCAAGTCTGGCATATGGATTGACATAAATATACTATTTAACTCTCTAGTGACCAGAGTTAATTGAAGTCTAGATTCTCAGACCAAATTTATGAGTCAGTATGTGTTCCTTAACATTGCAATAGTTCTTTGCATAAGTAGATGTATTTTTACAAGGACCTAATAAAGCTTTTATGTGGTAGTGTTTTAATATATTTCTCTGAATTATTTAAGTATTATAAATATCATTTTTAGTGAGTTTAAATTACCAAAGCTATGTGATCACCATGTAATACCAGATATGGTGACCACAAGTTCAGGAGCTACACTGGTTTCTTCCTGATTACTAGTCTGCCTGGACAGCTAACAGTGACATCAGGGCACAAAATGACCAGTGTGATTTTCATTCCAAACTCGAGTGTAAAATGTTTCCTCAGCATACACATAATGCAACGTTAAACTATACTGTATGTTGGAGATATCAAGGAGTTAAATAACTGTAGGCATCCGTTGCCCTCTACTGTCTGCATTTGTAAATAGCCTTTGTTATAAACCGATACTTCCAGTCCCCGATCGGAAGATTGTGATGTTTTATAAAGTAGAGTTTCCAGGAAGTAGACAGAACTGAGCCACATGACCTTATGCACACAGAGGGGCTGCTGCTGTATTTCACCCAGACCAGAAGCAGCGATAATTACGCAAGCATTTCTATGTTCCAATTGTTTGGATTCAGCTGTCCATATCTTTTTGAGTGTGTATCTGAGTTCTTGTGACAGATGTATCTCTGTTATGTTATTTCACAAGTTCCAAATAGCTAGGTCTGTGCTACTATATGTATGTAGCAAATCGCCTTTTAGTATATTAGGTGAACCTATTGCAATGAAATTTTATATTGAACTACTGTTATTTTAGTTCTGTCCCATCTGGTCTGGGATTCTATAGCTAGTTTTAGCCAGCTTAGGCAACCAATGGCCAATTGGTAGTTGGAGGCCTGGTTGCATGGCCTCTAATTACTGGGGGGCTAAGACAGACTAGATTGGCTGAGTTCTAGTGCCACATCACTCTGTTTCTGTTGGTGAGAAGCCGCATTCCAGACTGGTTGGACAGCGATTTGCAGGATCTCTCAATCACTGCTGATCTTGTCTTCAGGTCTCCCATCACCAAGACTGACGCTGCATTGGCGATCATCCTCAAAGGCTTTTGTGGCAACATTAATCTGGAGGTATCTTATTAAAAACTATGTATACCTGAATATATGTGCACAATTCCACGAGGACTCTTGTTGGGCCCATTTGTACATTGGATGTATATTCTATCGTTAATCTTTTATTGTATAAAGATCATATTTTTATACTGGTGTGCATCTAAATACCTGTAACTTATGGTTAATTTTATATGCTAGCTAGAGTAGTTCATTTTACTGCCAATTACTTTGATTTGAATACATGTTTAATGTCTTGGGAAGTGAATTCTATCTGGTCATAGAGGTCGTGTCCTGGGTGGAGACACTGCCAACTTTATTATCAAACACACTCTTTCACTTCGCAAAGGTTCTGGTTCTCTTATTTACTTACAGATTTAGTGCAATATCCTAGAAAAATAAATAAATCATGTGCTGCGCTATCCCTTTAATGATCTGCTGAACTTGCAGCAAAAACCTAAAAAACAAAATTAACTAAAATGTCTATAAATCCCAGGAAATATATATATATATATATATATATATATATATATATATATATATATATATATATATATATATATATATATATATATATATATATATATATATATATATATATATATATATATATATATATATATGTATATGTGTGTGTGTGTGTATATGTGTGTGTGTATGTATATATATATATATATATATATATATATAAATGAATGAATGTACTATATGAAACAGCAATTAACCCATCAAAGCAGCGCTATTTTCAGTCCTCAATGCTGACTGATAAAGACTTGTAAATGCAAGCAAAACACATGCAGGCAGGTAAATTCCAACAAAGACACAGCGGTAGGAGCTTGGTCTGGATTCCCTTATATGAATAGTAGATCTGATGGGTGCACCTTTCACCATCTATTGGGACACCTTGTGCTGCACACACCCCATAGGGGTTCAAACTCACCGGAGCCAGGAGGTTAACAAGCCTTGGATCAAATCCTCTCTCTGTTTACTCCCGAAGTCCTCCAGGGTTGATGATCAAATAACAGCAACAATGTCCACATGTAAAAAAAGAGACCCCGAATAGTCCAGTACCGTTTTGATAATTTATTGTAAGTCACAAATCAGAGAAAAAAAAAACTAATAAAGTAAATGCACTGTAAAAATCAGTGGGCGCAGTTCCTTACAAAGGATAGCCTTCTAGCTTTCAGTTGGTTGGTAATAGTGGATAACTCAAACTGCTTCTCTCAAAGCACAAGGGTACTGGTTGCAGACTGGATGGATGTTACACACTCACAGCTGATCAGTCCTTCATTCCACTAGTATACAACTACAAGCTTGGAGCGCACTGCGTGTCAACCAGGCACAGCTGATCCGCACTTTCCCCCTCTCGTGTCTGAAGCTTCAGGCTAAAAGCACACTGCGTCCTCACGTGATAACGGTTGCCGTGGTATCGTGCTCTAACCACGGAGCACGATACCACGGCAACCGTTATCACGTGAGGACGCAGTGTGCTTTTAGCCTGAAGCTTCAGACACGAGAGGGGGAAAGTGCGGATCAGCTGTGCCTGGTTGACACGCAGTGCGCTCCAAGCTTGTAGTTGTATACTAGTGGAATGAAGGACTGATCATCTGTGAGTGTGTAACATCCATCCAGTCTGCAACCAGTACCCTTGTGCTTTGAGAGAAGCAGTTTGAGTTATCCACTATTACCAACCAACTGAAAGCTAGAAGGCTATCCTTTGTAAGGAACTGCGCCCACTGATTTTTACAGTGTATTTACTTTATTAGTTTTTTTTTTTCTCTCTGATTTGTGACTTACAATAAATTATCAAAACGGTACTGGACTATTCGGGGTCTCTATTTTTACATGTGGACATTGTTGCTGTTATTTGATCATCAACCCTGGAGGACTTCGGGAGTAAACAGAGAGAGGATTTGATCCAAGGCTTGTTAACCTCCTGGCTCCGGTGAGTTTGAACCCCTATGGGGTGTGTGCAGCACAAGGTGTCCCAATAGATGGTGAAAGGTGCACCCATCAGATCTACTATTCATATAAGGGAATCCAGACCGAGCTCCTACCGCTGTGTCTTTGTTGGAATTTACCTGCCTGCATGTGTTTTGCTTGCATTTACAAAGACTTTGTTTTATTAGTCAGCATTGAGGACTGAAAATAGCGCTGCTTTGATGGGTTAATTGCTGTTTCATATAGTACATTCATTCATCCATATTTATATTTCTATTTTTTATTAAGTGGCTGCTGAGAGATATCTCACTCAGAATATGGTGACATCAGGTTAAATCACTGCGGTTTATTACAATCATTATTTTCCATCTTCATATACTGAATATCCTTTAGCGCTGAGATAGGAGGATTGGAGTAGGGCGTATTGTCTCCTTTTTGTTTGTGTGTGTGTATGTATGTATATATATATATATATATATATATATATATATATATATATATATATATATATATATATATATATATATATATATATATATATATATATATATATATATATATATATATATATATATATATATATATATATATATATATATATATATATATATATAATCGTATTTATCGGCGTATAACACGCACCTCAATTTAGGAGGGAATTTTAAGGAAAAAAAACTTTTAGGAGGGAAGTTGAAGGGAAAAAAACTTACATTTAAATGCCCATCATTGCAGCCTTCTCAGTGCAGCCTTGCCCCAGTGCAGCCATGTCAGTGCAGCCATGTCAGTGCAGCCTTCCCCAGTGTCCAGTCCAGCCTTGCCCCAGTCCAGCCTTGCTGAAGCCTGTGAGCTTCAAAATCGCCGACCGCGATTTGAAAATGGCGCCGCCGGCGCCGAAATACACAGAGCCGCTCCTCGGCTCTTCTCGGCGGCTCTCGTTTACTTTCGGTTTCACTCGGACGGTGAGCGGAGCTATCCGAAACTAGCCGAGTATACTCGGCTAGGTTCGGGCGGCGCTCGAGTGAAACCGAAAGCCGCCGAGAAGAGCCGAGGACCGGCACTGCGTATTTCGGCGCCGGCGGCGCCATTTTTAAATTTTGACAGCTCGGATCGCAGGGGATCGGCGTATAACACGCACCCGCGATTTTCCCCTGATTTTAAGGGGAAAAAAGTGCGTGTTATACGCCGATAAATACGGTAATTATATATAATTTTATTCTTGGAATTTAAAGACATTTTAGTCACACGTTAGTATGGGACGTGATTAGTGCTAGCAGCTGTCATCATACTATTATAAGATAGGGGATCTTTGATTTGGTAGCTTGCAAGACCTTTACTACTATTAGTGCAATATCCTGCTTGGGAAAGGGCTATTTACTGCAATTCCCCAAAAGAGGGCTACATACCAAAAGTTTCCTGCTCTAAACTTTCCCAAAACACTGGTGCTGAGTAAACAAATGGTAATCTGCCACAAAGAAAAGTGCAATTGGATATCAATCCTTTCACTGCTTAGCTGAAGTAACATCTGTCTGCTAAGCTTGCTGCTAGCATTAAATATCTATTGTGTCCAGGTACAGGGCAGTGTCAAGAGCTCTTGTATACAGCCTTTTGCTATAAACGCAGAGGTAATTACAGGTCAAGCTTTGGGCATTCAGTGATGGAGGTAGAGAGTAGCACCTTAGGGTGTTCCTCTAGAGCAGTGGTCATCAACCCTGTCCTCGGGGGCCCACTAACAGGCCAGGTTTTATGTATTACCTCGGGGAGATGCAGACTAGAATAGTGCAATCACTGAGCAGCAAATGATATCACCTGTGGTGTATTTCAGTTATCTTGCAAACCTGGCCTGTTAGTGGGCCCCGAGGACAGGAGTTGATGACCACTGCTCTAGAGGGTGTCTTCTTGAAGCGGAAATAATAAGGTGCATCATACTAGGGCATGGGCCCTTTATCTGCATTCACCACTATATCCAAATACTTTAAACATTTTTTCTTCTTTCCTAAACCTGGAAACCTTTTTATCATCTGGTTTATAAAAATTTTTTTTTTTTTTTTTTGGGTTAAAATTGATTTTGAGTAAGGATTTGGTGATAAGGAATCCATGTTTACATTCCCGATAGACAAATGCATTATTAACAGTAGCTTTTGTAGGCTAAACATCCATTCCATCAGTAGTATATTGTCTCGGTATAGGTCACCGAGGCACAGCACTCCAATGACAAGATGATCTATAAATAAATTACAAACTTGAGCCAGAGCGGTGGGGGTAGAGCGTAAGAGGGAAGAGCAGTCAAGCTTTTTGCTTTATTGTTCCCAGTGTACAAGCTCACTTTGGTTCAATATTCAGCTTGCTTTTGTTACTTTTTATGTAATATAATTGGTGTTAAAGAGTATTATGGTTCTTTTTATCTGAAAAAGTTGGAATAACTAAAAATGTATTTTGTTTTTTTTTTTGTCCTCCCGGATATGGCAGATGCTGATGTTGCAGAAACGTGATTTGTTGTGCCATGTTTGTATTGCATGCAGACCTTTCATCAATAGTGACAGGGGAGTAGAGCACATTTATTGTTGACTGGACCACTAGGTTTGGTATAAATGTCATGGGCTGCGTTGACCATTGACAGATGAGTAATGGTGGCTAAATGCATTAGATTGCAAGACTTCTTGTCTTGAATTACATTGAAACTATATGCTCTCTTTATTTTGTAAAGCACAGCACACATTGTTGGGCACTGCAAATATCCTGTAAAATAATAATGTGCAGATACAGCACTATTAAACCCTAAAGCAAAAATGTAATATATTGCAGCCTGCTATCCCTTCATGTGGTGGCTGCACTTTGTGTGTGTGTGTGTGTGTGTGTTTTTTTTTTTTTTCCTTTGGCCATCTGCTGGAAGAGCAGCAGAGGCATCTTCGGACATCCACATTGTCAATCTGAGGAAATAGTAAATAGTAGTGTTAGATGCACTAGCAGATATAAGTTGAAAAATAACAGACTTACTGGTTGGAAAAAAAAAAAAAAAATATATATATATATATATATATATATATATATATATATATATATATATATATATATATATATATATATATATATATATATATATATATATATATATATATATACATACATACATACACACTCTATCCAACCCCCCCACCCCGAACAATATTAAACCTGGGGTTTGCATGCATGCGTAAACAACCCTAAGACCAGTCTCAGCCCCTCTGGCAATCGTGTAAGTGCAAGAAACACACACGTTATGATAAAACGCATTGTGTTTACGACAATATTTCTGTGGAAGAGAGTAGCAAACAGTAACCAAATATATTCAAGTAATACAATTGGAGAGCAATAACTGAGATGAAGAGCAATATAACACCGTACCATATTCAGGCTGCTTTCAGGGGATGCAAAACCTGAGAATAACCCCAAGAGCAGAGGCAAACACTTCAATAACAATAAATCACGATATGGCAATGGTTACCTTTACTCGGGCCAGCTCTGAGTCCAGGCAGGAGAAGAGCAAAGGAATGGCCCTCTTTGTGTCAGGCCTCTCTTCTGTCCCCTGACACCACATGCCCAACTTTAAACACTTTATTCAAATCAACAAGTAATGGCTTAACTTCCTAGATGAACTATCCCACACCCCCACTGCATACACAGAGTTCTGAATATATGTGTGCGGGTCCGTATGGCACTAGTAGCTTCAGTCCTTTTGAAGAAAGATGAGGCTTTGTATCTTCCACTAGCCACTCTCATTGGTGCATTTAAACTTCTGGATAGCAGGGCCAAACAACACAACTGGCCCGGATTATCAAGATTATCAAGTGAGGAACGCAGGATCTTTCTCAGCAAAGTGAAAGGACAATGTTGTATTTATGTATTTATACAGTGTCCCTGGGAATAGATGTCCTTGTCCTTTAGCCTTGATGTCTGTATACAGTGTCCATTTAACTTCTTCTGTGGTGCAGTGCCCCTGTTTCCTGCAAATAGGCAAAAGCCCCCTCACCCAATCCTGCAGTCATATATATTTTTAGTAATAAGTTAACAATAATTTCATCACTCCAATTGTAAACTTGGTGCAGTGTTGTCACTGCACTGCATGTGATGACATAACTGCGCTATGAACAATGATATTGCACATGCCTCGGGTTGATGTTTTAGGATTGGATGTG